>APFE030095722.1:88332-133519 GCA_000404065.3 Pinus taeda | reverse complement strand
AATCGATCTCACAGATCTCCCACTGAACAGGGTCTACCACAGGCCCGAGCGAAACCCCTCAGCAACAAAGGCGTCCCATTGAAGCCAAAACAGCTCTGATACCAAATGTAGGTTTTAACCCCGTACAGAAATTACCTGCATACGAATTCTAAATCACAGAAAAATAAAACATGCGAGAGCATAACCCATAAAACACATATACACAGAGATTTTCCACTGGATCTCAAAACCGAGACTACTAGCTTGATTTTTCATTATGTTCCTTTCAATGTTACAATACATATTTATACATTCTGAAGCATCCAATACCATGGACTGAAAACCATCGCATCCAATACCATGGATCGAAAACCATTGCGTCCAAAAAACATGTGTGAAAATCATGCACAAAACCATAGGTGGGTCCGCCCAACCTAACATAGGGTCCAAAACCAAAATTTTCCGGGGGCGCTGCTCCAAACCCCATAAAGTCAGGTTACAGGTGCCCTTCAAACCCCCTGTTAACTACGTGGAAAGAATATAACACAACCCAACAATTTTCTTCCATTAATTTTTTGTTGTTCACAAACTATTGATACTTTTGGGGCGACACTGTGAACTCTGATTGTTGAATCATTCAATTTGGCCTTGAAATGAATGTTGTGCATGTATTTTTGTGAAGCAGACCAAAATTGTCTTGCTTCAATAAAATGCACACTCGACTTCATTTCTTGGCTAATTTCATTGATTCAAATTGTATACTATTTAATTACTAATTTTACACACTAATTTGCTTCCAATAAGTTTATGTTGTTCATAAAATTGTAGACACTTTTGGGGTGACACCATGAACTATGATTGCTGCAACACTTTCATTTACATTAACTTCGACCTTCAAATCACTAATTTAGACAACTCTAGTTGTATTAATGTTACTTATGAGTTAAAAAATGCTTTCCAAGTTGAATCATTCAATTTGGCCTTACATGAAGGTTGGGCGTGCATTTTTGTGAAGCAGGCCAAAATTGTTTTGCTTCACTAAAATGCATGCCCATGCATCATTTCTTTGGAAATATCATTGATTCAAATTGTATATTATTTAATTACTAATTTTATACTAATTTTCTTCCAGTAAGTTTATGTTGATCACAAACCGTTGACATTTTTGGGGTGACACCATGAACTGCGCTTGTTGCGGTACTTTCATTTACATTAACTTCGACCTTCAAATCACTAAATTAGAAAATTTTAGTTGTATTAATGTTATTTCTGAGTAACATAATACTCTCCAAGTTGAATCATTTAATTTGGCCTTATAATGGATGTTGGGCATGCATTTTTGTAACGCATTCCAAAATTTTCTTACTTCACTAAAATGTATGTCCAGGCTTCATTTGTTGGCCAATCTGATTAATTCAAATTGTATACTATTTAATTACTAATTGTACGCATTAATTTCATTCCAGTAAGTTTATGTTGTTCATAAATTGTTAACACTTCTAGGGCGACACCGTGAACTGTGATTGTTGTAGCACATTCATCTGCATTAACTTCGACCTTCAGATCACTAAATTAGGAAAAAAAAATAGTTATATTAATATTACTTATGAGTAAAAAAAACTTTCCAAGTTGAATAATTCAATTTGGCCTCGAAATGAAGGTTAGGTGTGAATTTTTGTGAAGCAGGTCAAAATTGCCTTGCTTCACTAAAATGTACACCGAAGCTTCATTGCTTGACCAATCTCATTGATTCAAATTATACAGTATTCAATTACTAATTTTACATACTAATTTGCTTCCAGTAAATTTTTTATGTTCACAAACTGTTGACATTTTTGGGGCGACACAGTGAACTGCAATTGTTGCAGCAATTTCATTTACAATAACATTGACCTTCATATCACTAGATTAAAAAACTTTAGTTTTATTAATGTTACTTATGAGTAAAAAATTACTCTCCGAATTTAATCATTCAATTTGGCCTTGAAATGAAGGTTGGGTGTGCATTTTTTGTGAAACGAGCCAAAAATGTCTTGCTTCACTAAAATGACCCAGAGTTCATTTCTTGTCCAATCTCAATTATTCAAATTGAATACTATATAATTACTAATTTTACACACTAATATGCTTCCACTAAGATTCTCATGTTCACAAATTGTTGACACTTTTGGGGCAACACCGTGAACTCTGATTGTTACAACACTTTCATTTACATTAACTTCGACCTTCAGATCACTAAAATAGAAAATTTTGGTTGTATTAATGTTACTTATGAGTAAAAAAATACTCTCCAAGTTGAATCATTCAATTTCGCCTTGAAATGAAGGTTTGGCGTGCATTTTTGTGAAGCAAGCCAAAATTGTCTTGTTCCACTAAAATGCACGCTCATGATTTATTTCTTAGCCAATCTCATTGATTCAAAGTATATACTATTTAATTACTAATTTACACACTAATTTTCTTCTAGTAAGTTTATGATGTTCACAAATCTTTGACATTTTTGGAGCGACATCGTGAACTGTGATTGTTGCAGCCCTTTCATTTACATTAACTTTGACCTTCAGATCACTAAATTAGAATATTTTAGTTGTATTAGTGTTACCTATGAGTAAAAGAATATTCTAAAATTTGAATCATTCAATTTGGCCTTAAAATGAAGGTTGGGCGAACAGTTTTGTGAAGCGGGCCAAAATTGCCTTGCTTCACTAAAATGAATGCTCAAGCTTCATTTCTTGGCTAATCTCATTAATCCAAATTGTATACTATTTAATTAATAATTTTACACACTAATTTTCTTCCATTAAGTTTATGTTGTTCACAAATTGTGGAAACTTTTGGGGTGACACCATGAACTGCAGCACTTTCATTTACATTAACCTCAACCTTCAGTTCACCAAATTAGAAAACTTTAGTTGTATTTGTTAAGTAAAATTGACTTGGGTTTAGAGCCAAGGTTGACCAAGTTAAACAGTGATGGTTTTGGGGCACATGGTATTGTGTACCCATGGTTTTTCCCCATGGTATTGCATGTAATATAGCCTATAAAAGTTTGGAAGACTTCATTGTAAAATAGGCTAGGGAGGTCATCCATGAAGGTTCACTTGGCTGGGTTGTCCTGGGTTTTGGGCAAGGCTAACGGAATTTCATTGGGATGGGTTTTTCCCCGGGGTTGGGGTTTTCCCATGATAAATATTTTGTGCATTGTGTGTATGTTTATTATTTTTGTTGGTTAATTTATGTTTCTCGCAATAATTTTTTAAATTATCTCTCATGGTAACTATTTTGTTTTGCTCTGGTTATTTTCTACATCTGGTATCAAAGCCAAAGGTGGATGTGTTTTAGCTTCGGAAGGACGCTTTTGTTCCCAAGGGTTATTTGGCCTGGTGGATGGCGAGATTTGATCGCAGATCAACGAAGCAACATGCTCGATCTAAAGTGTCAAAGGAAGCACTAAGCTTTCAAGTTTTGTGCCATGTTGATGTGTGGAACTAAGTTAGAGCTAAGAACGATGGTAGAGGAGGATGCAGCGGGTTGTAGGGATGAGTGGATGACAGGAAGCAAAACATTGGGCAAATTGTTGGTGAGTTGCATGGGTGTGTGCAGAGAGCCGTAGATCTTCCAATATATAGGATCTTGAGCCGTCAGGATTTAAACTCTGCAAAATTCTTTTAGCGTAGTGAAGTCAGACTATGGGACCAAGAGATTCCAACACCAACACCTGTAAGTATAAAGGATATACCACACACATAAAGAGACATGGTTACTAGGGCTAAGACAACCACATGGAGAATGGCCTTTAGGTCGAGACAATGCTTGGATGTTGTGAATATCAAGAATGCACAAGTGACAAACTATAGCCAACCTATATAGTTCATAGGTGGCTATGGAGATCAGATATGTGCAGGTGTTGGAAATTTGCAATCATTGGGGGGGTTAACTATAGTGGTGCATGTGGTTTGACACTGCCATAGATTCGACAGATGCTTAGGTGATAACTGAGATGGCCATGCAACTGAGCAGAAGCGATGGTGCTTTTGGTCGAGAAATTTGTGTTCGAATGTGAATACATTGTGAAGGATCATGGGAGCGAACCAAGATCTCGTGGACACTAAGTGAGATTCAATGGTGTAGTGGAGAAGATTCAAAAGGATTGTGCCTATATGAGATTAATATGTGAAAGGACCCTAGAAATCGATTATTGAAACCCTGTTATGTGGCTTCGCTATGGCGAGGTGGAGATGAAGCATTGCTTCATAAACTATGCCAGGAATGTTTGGAACTAGGTTATGTCTCTAATTCCCTGCATCAACTAGCTCAAGTAAAAGTGCATTCACATGGAGGAGATGCTCAAGGATGTGGCTAGTGCCTGCCAGGTATTAGATCAGTGGTTTCAAGGTCATCGGATCTTTAGACGAGGAATTCCTCGAGAGAATTTAAAAAGATGATTATGCAAGAGTATGCTTCTAAGTTTATTTGTTTCACCATTGGTGAGGCCTCCAACAAGAGCTAGCAAGAAATGTGATTGGCAATGATGATGTGGTTTGGCGGATGATGACCCAGGTTTTAAAGACTGCATTTTATGTTGGTGCTTGGATGAATTAGAGGCTAGTAGTAAAATGAATTTATTAATGGGTTAAATTTGTTTGGTGATTAGAGCGTGGTGGTCCATGGTTGAGGAGAGAATCAGTCACAGAGCATGTCAAGTTGAAAGGATAGTCATATATATATAAATATAGAAACAAAGGACAACAGACAATATATAATAAATATATATATATAATGAGAGTCAAATTATTTTGCATGTAAAATGGGCATACAAGTTGATAAGACACTGGTAAGGCATGCATACTTTGTTGTAATTCACTGGTAAATCTGGATATAACTAGTGATAGGAAGGGATGTTCCGCTTAACCAGATCTCATAGATAAAAACTTTCAGAGGGGTTACGAGACCAGAATGACCAGGGTTAGAGCTGGACTCAGCTTAGGCAAGGTTGGTTGGATTTTATTCAAGGAACCCCAAGTCCAGTTAAAAGGGGGAGGTGGGGAAGGGGAGGGGGAGGGGGTGGCGTTACATAAAATTGAATCAAGCTTAGAGTCAAGGTTGACTAGGTTAAACAAGGATGGTTTTAGGGCACATGGTATTGTGTACCCATGGTTTTCTACCCATGGTATTGCATGTAATGGAGCCTATAAAAGATTGGGAAGACTTCATTGTAAAGTAGGCTAGGGAGGTTAGTGGTGAAGGCTCACTTGGCCGAGTTGGCTTGGGTTTTGGTCAAGGCTAATGAAAGTTCGTTGGGATGGGTTTTTCCCCAGAGTTGGGGTTTCTCGGGATAAATATTTTGTGCATTGTGTGTATGTTTATTATTGTTGTTGGTT
Organism: Pinus taeda; assembly: GCA_000404065.3. Lineage (NCBI taxonomy): Eukaryota > Viridiplantae > Streptophyta > Pinopsida > Pinales > Pinaceae > Pinus > Pinus taeda. The sequence continues at coordinate 128,159 of APFE030095722.1, read as the reverse complement.
AATTTATGTTTCTCATAAGAAATGTTTAGATTATCTCATGGTAGATATTTTGTTTTGCTCTGGTTATTTTCTATAGTATTAATATTACATATGAGTAAAAAATTACTCTCCAAGATGAATCATTTATTTTGGCCTTGAATTGAAGGTTGGGAGTGCATTTTTGTGAAGCAAGTAAAAATTGCCTTGTTTTACTAAATGCATGCCCAAGATTCATTTCTTGGCCAATCTCATTGACTCAAATTATATACTATTTAATTACTATTTTTACACACTAATTTACTTCTAGTAAAAAAATTATTTTTCACAAATTGTTAACACTTTTGGGACGACACCATGAACTGTGATTGTTGCAGCGTTTTCATTTACATTAACCTTTAGATCATTAAAGCAGAAAATTTTAGTTGTATTAATGTTACTTATTAGTAAAAGGATACTCTCCAAGTTGAATCCTTCAATTTGGCCTTAAATTGAAGGTTGGGCATGACTTTTTGTGAACCAGGCAAAAATTGTCTTGCTTCTCTAAAATGCACATCCATGCTTCATTTCTTGGCTAATCTCATTAATTCAAATTGTATCCTATTTGATTACTAAATTTACACACTAATTTGCTTCTTGTATGTTAAGTCCCTATAATACTAGTGTACCCCCTTATTGTTATTGTTAGTGTAGCCCCCTTATTGTTATTGTTGTGCCCCATAGAAACCCATTATTGTTATTGTTGTGTCCTTACATTATTATTGTTGTGTTCTTACATTATTATTGTTATATAGGCTCTAATTATATTGTGACCCCTTAGACTCCTATATATACAAAGGATGTATTATCATTTGTATCGTCTGAGAATTGTTTATTTATGTAATATAAAGAAGGTTTCCCCCTCAAAGAGGATAATTTTTAAGTCGTTGATCTATCTATTTGTTATCTGGTTGCATAGCATTTCGTATGAGAGATTTGGATTATAGGGTTTTGCTGCTTCAAATAGGTCATCATGAAATTTTCACTGTAACATTTTTTTGTACGATGCTTTAGAGATGATATTGCAACCATGTGAAGTTGAAATCCGAGTGAATTCCATGTACGAAATTCAGAACTTGTCTCACTATATTTTTGGAGATATGACCCAAGGGATTTAGGGTTTTTGCACGCACTAGAATTCCATCTCAAAAATGTCACCGGGGGAAATCATCATAACTTTCTCTTTGAGCATTGGATTTAAATTTCATAAAAGGTGACAGAAATAGGACGGACTGTAGTATTTTAGCTATCATTTTCAGGGCCGAAGGTCGAAAAAGTGACATGTGGAACTCTGTACAAGTTTGCTCTATTAAACTTGTGTATAATTAGGTCATTGTGGGAGATTGGGCATAACTCATTCTTAAAGAATCCAATCTTGGTCTGACTTGTTGGGTTACAAATAAGACTCGAAGGGATAGTACAGTATGGAATTTTAGATATTTTATATTCGCAATTACATAGATACAACATCTACAATATCTAGCTCCTAAAAAGCAAGAAAAAGGTGTGTATTTTTTAAATTTTGCATAACTTTTTTTTGAAAAATCAGTTTGAAGTGATTCAAAGGGCATAATGAAGCATAGATATCGTTGGTTGATTTCAAAATGCCTCAAAAAAAAAAAATGGACACCCCTAGTAAGCAACCAAAAATATCTTCTATGACACATGAAGAAGAGGAAGAAATGCAACATGATATATCAAAATTATGAGACCAAGTGCAACAAATTTCGCTTGCGCAACGAGTAACCAAAAATGAAATGGAAGCAAAGATGGATGGTTTGAACAACGGTTTAAAAGTAGACATAGAAGGTTTGAAATATGGCATAGAAGAGAAAATCAAAGGCGACATGGAAGATTTGAAGAATGGTTTAAAAGCAGACATGGAAGGTTTGAAGGAAGGTTTGACAAAGTTGCTACAAGAAATGTTTCCTAATGGCGAAAAGGTATTAGATGAAACTCGTGATGAGAACAAAAGGAATGCTAATCAATATTTCATAAACTCTAACTTTGGAATGAAGACCCACCATATTTCAAATATCGATATGAGTAAGTTTGATGGCAAGGATCTGGTAACATGGATACTACAGATGGAGCAATATTTTGATCTCCATAATGTGCAACACACACAAAAGCTACACATTGCATCTTTATATTTAGAATCCAATCAGTTTGTATGGTATCAATGGTTTGTTCTCATAAACCTCTTGTCACTTTGTCAATTTTTATGGAGGAAACGATAGAACATTATGAGGATACAAAGAGCAACACATTCTTCAGACAATTGATAAATCTCAAACAAAAGGGTTCAATGGTGGAGCACATTGAGTACTTCCAAAAATTGAATATCAGGGTAAATGATATTCCAAAGGAGCATAAGATTAATGTCTTCATAGGGACTTTAAAGGATAATATCCAACATGAGGTTCGCCTTTGGGAACTTGATTCATTGGAGAAGAAATTCAAGGTGGCAAGAAAAGTGGAAAGCAAAATTATGGCAACAAGGAAGTATACCACTCACAATTATAAAGATGGAAGTGTTGTTGTTCCTAGCCTTACACAACCTACAAGGTTGACGCCACAACAATTGGAGGAAAAAAGCAAAAGGGCTTTGTTACAGTTGTGATAGTAAATACACTAAAAGTCATAAGTGTGTCGAGAAGAAATCATTTTACATAGATTGTGAACAGGAGGAAGAAAAAGATCAAGAAACATCAAAAGAAGAGGATATACACTAGGAACCAACCCCAGAGAAAGAAGAAATGAATCTGACCATATCGTGTGATGCATTGGCAAGAATTACCACTCCCAAAACTCTCAAGATTGAAGGACATATCAAGAAGAAAAATATAATAGTATTGATTGATTCGGGTAGTACCCATAATTTTATTCACTGTAAGATAGCTAAGGAATTGAATTTCTTCCTATATCCAGCACTAGAGTGTCAAGGAATGGTTGCAAATGTTGGAACTATAAATTTCTCTGGAAAGTGTCATAATAACAATCTATCCATGGGGGAATATGTATTGAATAATAGAATGCTTTCCATTCCAATGGGTGGTGTTGATGTTGCACTAGGAATCTGATGGTTACAATCTTTGGGAATGATAGCTTTTAATTTTAAAGAACTTTTCTTGAAAAAAAAATTTGGAAGGAAATGAAGTTGAATTAAGGGGTATCGCTGGGAAAACAAGAAAGATAATCAACTCTAATGGCATGAAAAATCTTCTAAATAAATAAAAATGAAGCATAATTGCACAATTATGCTCACTAAATGTTCAAACATCAAAATCATCTATTTCTCCAAATCTACAACAATTATTGGACAACCATTCCAAGGTATTTGAGACTCTCAAACGTCTCCTACCTATTTTTGAGCATGATCATGCTATTCATTTGATTCTTGGGAGTGTTCCTCCAAACATCAGGTCTTACAGATATTGCTATGCCCAAAAGAGTGAAATTGAACTTATGGTTGCAGAAATGTTAAAGGTTGGTATAATTCAACCTAGTCAAAGTTATTTCTCTGCTCCAGTAGTATTCGTGCACAAGAAGGATGGATCATGGCGCATGTGTCCGGATTATAGGGAGCTCAACAAGATAAATATTAAAAATAAATTTCTCATTCCTATTATTGATGAATTGTTGGATGTATTACATGGAGAAATTTACTTCACCAAGTTGGATCTTGATTCAGGATATCATCAAATTAGAATGAAGAATGAAGACATTCCGAAAACAACATTCAGAACTCATGAGGGTCATTATGAATTTTTGGTCATGCCTTTTGGCCTTACTAATGCACCTTCAACATTTCAAAGTTTGATGAATTCCATTTTCAAACCCTTTCTTAGAAAATTTGTGTTAGTATTTTTTCATGATATACTAATCTAGAGCAAGTCTTGGAAGGGTCATGTTCAACATGTTGACTGGGTGCTCAAACTATTGGAGGAGAAACAATTATATGCAAAAACCTCCAAATTTTTCTTTGCAGTACAAGAGGTGGAATATTTGGTCATATTTTATCTCATGAGAGTGTTAAGGTGGACCCTAAAAAAATTAAATCCATTAAGGAATGGAAAATCCCCACAACCATAAATCATCTTCGAGGATTTCTCGGGTTGACAAGGTATTATCACAAGTTTATTAAAAATTATGGGAGAATAGCAGCACCTCTAACATCATTATTGAAGAAAGATGCATTTTCTTGGACTCCAAAAGAAACTAAGGCCTGTGAACATCTTAAAGAGGAAATGTGCCAAGCACCGGTCTTAGCTATGCTAGACTTCACAAAAACCTTTATTGTGGAATGCAATGCCTCAAGAAATGGAATTGGTGTTGTTTTAAAGCAAGAAGGAAGACATGTTGCTTTTGAAATTTGTCCATTCAAAGGAAAGTATTTACACAAACCTATTTATGAGAAGGAAATGATGGCAATACTACATGCACTAAAGCAATGGTGACCTTACCTAATGGGAAGACACTTCAAGGGTTAAATAGATCCTGATAGTCTTAAATACTTTTTGGAACAAATATTCTCTTTAGAAGAGTAGCAAAAATGGGTCACAAAAATGTTGGGTTATGATTTTCAAATCATATATAGAAAAGGGAAGCAAAATGTTGTTGCAGATGCACTCTCAAGAAAGGATGAGGATGTGGAAGCATTTATTTATGCCATTTATATTATCCAACCTAAGTGGATAATAGAAGCAAGTGATGAATAGAAGAATGATGAAGAGGCGTGGACACTCATTCAAAAGTTGCAGCAAGATCCCAATACATCTAATACATTTAGCTGGAAAAATGATACATTATGGTACAAAGATCACTTATATCTTTGTAAGAATTCCCATTTCAAATAAAATATTCTTTTAGAATTGCACTCCTCTCCCTTAGGAGGGCACTCAGGATTTTTAAAAACTTACCACGGGGTCAAAAAGGAATTTTTTTCGAATGGCCTTAAATCTGATATTCAGAATTTTGTGGCTGAATGTTTGGTTTGCCAACAAAATAAATTTGAGACAATTAAGACCTCGGGTCTATTAAAACCTTTAGTCATTCCAAGTCAACGTTAAGAGGAGGTCACAATGGATTTTATCACAGGTTTACCCAAGTTTGAAGGAAAGAGTGTCATCATGGTGGCAGTTGATAGACTTATAAAGTCTGAGCACTTTTGTGCATTATCTCATCCTTTTAAAGCCAATATAGTTGCTACTGCATTTATAGAAACAATTCATTAGCTTCATGGAAACCCAAATATTATTGTAAGTGACAGAGATCCCATTTTCACTGGAAATTTTTGGATGGAATTATTTTCTTGTCTTTGTACTCAATTAGCTCATAGCTCATCTTATCATCCTCAATACGATGGTAAAACTGAGATAGTGAACAAATTTTCGTTGCTTTGTATCTGATAAACACACATAATGGGCTAAGTGGTTACCTATAGCTAAATGGTGGTATAGCACTTCCTTCCAGACTGCAGCGAAAATGACCCCATTTATGGCACTTTATGGATATCATCCACCATCCATCACATCACCTTTAAGAGAAAAGACTAAGGTTCAAGCAGTGGAAGATCACATCAAGTATCAACAACAAGTTCTCCAACTCTTAAAGGACAACCTCACTCTAGCACAGAATTGAATAAAACAATAGGTAGATCAGCATTGCAGTGAAAGAAGGTTTGAGGTAGGTGACTAGGTATTTTTACGACTACAACCATACAAGAAAATGTCCCTCAAGCAAGCTAAGAAAGATTATAAATTATCACCCAAGTACTACGGTCCTTACAAGGTGTTGAAAAAGATTGGTACTATGGCATACAAATTGGATTTGCCTACATCTTCTCGGATATATACAGTTTTCTATGTTTCTTTCTTAAAGAAGGTTATCAGTGATAAGCTTCTAGTTCAAACTGTGTTCTCAGAACTTGACAAAGAAGGAAAAACCATATTTGAGCCTGAAGCAGTCACAAAAAAGAGAACCCGGTAGCTACAGAATCGATCAATTTCAGAGTATCTCATTAAGTGGAAGAACTTACCCGCTGAAGATTCCACATGGGAGGATGAGAATTTTATACAGAAGCATCCAAAACTACTCAAGCGTTCAGGACAACACTTTTTTGAAGGAGAGGGGCATGTTAGGTTCCTAATGCTAGTGTATCCTCCTTATTGTTATTGTTAGTGTAGCCCCCTTATTGTTATTGTTGTGCCCTAGTAGCCCCCATATTGTTATTGTTGTGCCCCATAGAAACCCATTATTTTTATTGTTGTGCCCTTACATTATTATTGTTATGTAGGCTCTGATTATATTGTGACCCCTTAGACTCCTATTTGTACAAAGGAGGTATTTCCATTTGTATCATCTGATAATTTTTCATTAATGTAATGTAAAGGAGGTTTTCCCCTCGAAGAGGATAATTTTTAATTCATTGATCTATCTATTTGTGAGCTGGTTGCACAACATAGTAAGATTTTGTTGTTCATAAATTGTTGACACTTTTGGAGCAACATAGTGAACTATGATACCTACAACACTTTCATTTACATTAAATTTGACCTTCAAATCACTAAATTATAAAACTTTAGTTGTATTAATGTTACTTATGAGTAAAAAATAATCTCCAAGTTGAATCATTCAATTTGGCTTTAAAATGAAGGATGGGTGTGCATTTTTGTGAAGCAGGCCAAAATTATCTTGCTTCACTAAAATGCATGCCCACCATTCATTTCTTGGCTAATCTCATTGATTCAAATTATATAATATTTCATTACTAAAATTACACACTAATTTTCTTCAAGTAAGTTTTTGTTGTTCACAAATTGTTGACAGTTTTGAGGTGACACCATGAACTGTAATTATTGCAGCACTTTCATTTATATTAACTTGGACCTTCATAAAACCTAAATTAGTAAAATTTAGTTGTATTAATGTTACTTATGAGTAAAAGAGTACTCTTCAAGTTGAATCATTCAAGTTGGCCTTGAAATGAAGGTTGAGCATGCATTTTTGTGAAGCAAGCCAAAATTGTCTTGCTTCACTAAAATGCAAGCTCAGGCTTCATTTCTTGGCCAATTTGATTGATTCAAATTTTATATTATATAATTACTAATTTTACACACTAATTTTCTTCCAATAAGTTTATATTGTTCACAAACTGTTGACAATTTTGGGGCGACCCCATTAACTGTGAGTGTTGCAGCACTTTCATTTACATTAACTTCAACCTTCAGATCCCTAAATTAGAAAATTTTAATTGTATTAGTATGACTTATGTGTAAAATAATATTGTCCAAGTTGAATCATTCAATTTGTACTTGAAATGAAGGCTAGGCGTCCATTTTTGTGAAACATGCCAAAATTTTCTTGCTTCACTAAAATACACACCTAGGCTTCATTTCTTAGCCAATCTGATTGATTCAAATTGTATACTATATACTTACTAATTTTACATACTAATTTGCTTCCAGTAAATTTGTGTTGTTAATAAACTGTTGAAACTATGATTGTTGCAGCACTTTCACTTACATTAACTTTAACTTTTAGATCAGTAAATTAGAAAAAAATAGTTGTATTAAATTTATCTATGAGTAAAATAAAATTATCCAAGTTTAATCATTCAATTTGGCCTTGAAATGAGGGTTGGTTGTGCATTTTTGTGAAGCACGCCAAAATTGCCTTACTTCACTAAAATGCACGCTCAGGCTTTATTTCTTGATTAATCTGATTGATTCAAATTGTAAATTGTTTATTTGATGATTTTACACACGTTTACATTGTTATATCTTTACTTTGAGCTTAAATATTTATACTTCATATTTCATACAACATTATATGTTTTGCATCGACTTGCCTTATGTGAAAGTTATTTATAAGTGGGAAACATAGTTATGTAGGATATTTGTTAGACATGATCCAAGGTTATATCTTAAGGTTAAGTATTGTCCAATCATGTCTCATTTCAAATTTCATTGGTTTGGCCCGGGAGTGCACATTTGTTCCAACTTAAACATTGCCAGATATGATGAATTGCTACATTGGTAGGCTTGGATTTTAGTGAGTAAGATTTCTTTTAGGTAATGAGTATGATATGTTGTAGAAAGTTTGTGTATCTTTAAGATGGAATGATCATTGTTGTACCACTAATTAATTACAAGTCCTGGTGTGTATTTATTTGAGGCACACAATCCCTATATTTTACCCTATAAAATCAATCCAATTTGAAGTATTCATGCACAACAGAAATTTAATGAGGATGAGTTATTGTCCACCCAAATTTAATGAGGATGTACTTCATGCTATGTGAGAAGGCATGTTCCCCAAACATTTCGAAGCTCTCTTAGGTCACGCATAAATAGGAAGAGACTTATAATTTGTAAATTGTAACGCATTGGTGACAAGAGCCTAGGAGTTCACTATGTTTTACCTTTTTTTTTCTTGTTTGGAATTCTACTACTATTGAGGAAGAGTACCCTTGTTGTGGAATTGATGTTCATGATGATGAAATGTGTTGGTTTATGAGGTACTTTTTTTTTAGATTGGTTTTAAGTTTTCATTTTTAATAGTTGTTTGACATTGAAACGTTATGTATTTTCTTGAGGTATTATCATGGCATATTAACACCTGATTGGATATTAAATGTTGAGAGATAGTAGAAATACCCTAGTTCATAGTGAATCCATAAGTTTCTTCATTCTCCTAGACCCCCAAAACTTGTAATCCTTAAGCAGTTCTTGAACACCTCCATCATCAAACTTAAAGACATAAGACTCATCTTTGGACATACTCAATTTTGGACCATATTAGAATAGATTTTAGTTTACTTTGAAATTTTTGTTGGATAATTTCCTTAAGATATATTAAGTTTAACTCGTAGATTTTCCTTTTCAATGCTCAACTTAGGATAGTTTATTGTACTTTAGTACCTAACAACGACATAGGATCAGGTTTAGGATAGATTTTAACTGACACATACTGTGTTGATGTATCGAATCCTACGATCCTGTCGGTCGATAATTGGAGTAAGTGTTAGTGACTTTTAAGACACATAAAATGTTTGTCACTAAGTTTAACTCATAGGGGTATATTTCCAATGCTTAACTTAGGATAGTCTCTTGTACTTCCAATACCTAAAATGACATAAGATAATTTGGTGTCATGATTCCAATGGAACTGCCAGTTTGTCCAACTGGGCCTCGGTTTTCTAGTTATGATGAGTTTCAACTCGCTTCCCAACGTCATTCAAGGACATGTGGCAAATTTAAATCGAGGGCATAAAAAGCAAACCAAGCAACGGGATTGAGTTCCATCAGCCCATGTAGGCATGTTTTGTCAAGGGAAGGTTGGCCATGATCCCTAGAGCCTTGTTTGGCACAATTCTCAAGATCTAAGCATATAATGTGTTATGTTCCTATACCAATAGGAGTCATAATTTTTTAATAGCTGAGGTCAAATATGTAATATGTACATACCTTTTCTTTCTACAAATATTTTCCATATTCAAAAAATCAAAAAAAAATAAAAAATGTAAAGAGGGTATGTCCTAAAAGAAAAATCAAAGGACAAAAACAATAAAAAAAGGTCAAAAAAAAAGATGAAAAATGAACCCCAAGAAAAATAAAAAATACCATGAAAGTGTGCAAGTCAAAATGCCACTACCATTTACTTTGATGTAGAATCAAAAGATTGTGTGCAGATTGTCATTTTTGCCACAATCCATGGATAGTCAAAATGTTTAAACTTGGCTATTTCATGTTTTCAATTTGATGCTTAGAGATAGAGAATAAAATCTGACAAAACTGTTTAATCTTGGCAGATAAGTAGATAGGTTCAGTAAATAAAAGGATATCAACTGTTTAATCTGAACCCTTGGATGTAATAAGGTTAGATTTAGATAGATTTCTATTCTAAAAGAAAAAAAGGGTTTTGATAAGGGTTTTCCAGCTTAAGTACACCCTAATAAAGAGTAGAAAAATGGTACGATGAGTAGATGGGTAAGTACTTGAATGGTTTCAGAATTGTGATGATTGATTAGATTAAATCATATCATTTACTTTTATCATCAAATTTCTAAAGTATGGATGATAATTGAGTATTTACCGAAGCACACAAAGTCAAATTGATTAACCTCCCTCATTCACTACATTTTTCACTTAACTAATTTCCAAAGAAAGTCTTGAAGTACCTAAAACCTTAAGTTAAAGGGGCTTGGAGCATTTCTCTGATTTCTGGAGGGACCGAACCCTCGGCCCAATAACTTATAGGTTCTAAGTACTAAAATCCCCTCATAAACATTCACCCCCTTCAATTCATTCATTTTCCCCTAAAAAATCTCTTTTCCTAAGGTAAAAGCACCATTTGCCTAGGGAAAGTAATCACCCCCATGTAAAACCCTTTTTTCCGAAAAACCCACAAAAATGCACTTAGCCTAAGTTATAATGTTCTATGTAAAAAAGCAAAATTACGAAAACACATTATGCTTAGCACACTTCATTTATCCCACAATCTTCATATTAAATTTTAACATTATTTATATTTATTAATTTCCGAAATTCCCCTTTTTCCCGTATATATTTAAATCCCTTTAATATTTAATATCCCGTCCCTGAAAGTTTGAAACATAAACTTTATTAACGTATGAATAATAGGTTAATAAGTCGATCAGTGACTAATTAATAACCAAGACCCACCACTGAATAAAAGAAATTAATTAACTGATTTGCGGTTAATTAATAATCGACCCCGCCAATGAAATCACTCCTAACGTCAATAAACCTCCATAATCCTTCATTAATTAAATCTCGCCACATTAAAACCCCGTCGGGCCCCTCCATTAAACTTCATATTAAATCCCCACCGCGATCACCGTACGATCTGATCCCTTTTGATCTAATGGTCGACGATCATATCAGGCGACCTCTGAAGCCCAGCGTTTACCCGCCCGATATTGGTGGTTTCAGTATTCACCCTGCTACTACATGGCGCCTGATGAATAGCATCGGGCGACCTCCCCCCAAAACCACTCCAGCCCAAAAGCAGTGTGATACGAACCCACTTACCACCTCCCGCTAGACGACAAAACGTCTCATCCCCCACTTAACGCCAAGTGTCCTTTTCCCCTTGTACCCTCCAAATAGTTGACTTTATGAATAAAACTAAAAAACAAAAGACCGCTCAGACCTCCATGCAAGCACCAGAGTACATGAAACCGTCAACCCACGTCCAACTGCCAACTTGCTGAAGCTTCTAAAACTCCAGACCACCTTTCAATCACGTGTGCTTCCTGCAAATCATGCACAGTCACCCATCACTCTGTTCAAAGCCAAAACCAGGTATTTACCCAAATTTGCTAAGAAACCCTATTTTATTCCTAAACTTTGACTCAATTGCTTTAGATTACTAAGTAATTCAATAAGATAGTTTCCCAGTGACTCCAAAATACTCTGAATTAGACTAGTTTCCCCCAATTTCACTAAAAACCCTTTGCCCCCGTCCTTGAATCCACAAGAACCAAGGATGGTTTCTCCCATTGCATTAAACATCCTCCCAATTTCTACTCCCCACAGGGATTTAGACCATCTCCCATTGGCAAATAAAGATTTTCAAATTAAAGATACCTCTGTCCAAGAATCCCCTTTGAAACTATATTGCAAGTATAGGGACCAGTACCTGAACCATGAAGACTACATAGCACTTTGGGAATCAAGGTTACCCAAGTACCAATTCCCCAGAGTTCATATCTTCCCAGAAATCTATTACTGCCATATGAACTATAGTCCCATCCAAAGGGCAGTGATGACCCCTGACCATTATGTATTATTTGCCATCACTGTTGAGTCCATAAATGAAATGTTGCAGTTACAACCAAGCCAAAGATTGACCCCTCTTTCTGTTGGAGATTTTCTTAACAGATTCCCTACACTCACCTCAATAAAACTTGCTTGGTTATTCCAAACCTTCATTAGGAAAGAGAAATACATTCCAAAAGATCCTCCACTATACCTGTCTACCATATTCTCTGATCTTGGCCGAGACATCATAGAAATGATATCCAGTGTGTTAGGCCAAACTACAAGTGAATTTGTTGATGAGATTATCCCAAACTACAAGTGAATTTTTTGATGAGATTGTCATAGCCTTTATGTCCATTTACACTCCTAGACAGCCCCCAGCCATCATGTTTGACTATGCTAAGTTCATTGTTGATAAGATGCATGATCAATTCATGAGGATGGATAATGAAAGAGTGTTCAAATATTCTTCAGTTTTATATCATCTTTTTCTGTATTATCAAGCTGACAAATTCCTAATCACACTCCAAAAGCTTGATACTAGAGGCAACCCTAGATCAGTGGTCTTCTGGACTTCATTAATCCACCTATATGACTCTCAATATTCTTATACTAATTTCACATATCTCTTTGTGCACCCAGTGGCAACTATGCTATTAGGAAGTCCTTCCCCCAGAATCAGTGCAGATATCAGGAGGGTCCTACAGTTGTCCAAACAATATAGAGTGGGGTATTGGTACTTGTACCAAAACCACACTGAAATCAGAAAATATGGATGTGAGTTGGCTCCCTACAAACTGCCCAAATACCTCCCCATTAGATTGTTTTCTCTGGAGTACTACAGGAAAATGATCAATTCAAATGAAGTGCATTTTGTGAAGGCCAAGAAGAAAGCTCAACTTAGGATAAAAGATCAGCTTGGCCCATTTATATGTAACAGTAGGGAAGCAGGAAAGGAAGCAGAAGAAATCCTCCAAAGGCTGAAACTGAAACAAAGTTTTATCTAGAGATATGACCCTTTAGAGTTCATTTGCAATAGGATACAAAAGAACAAATTATCTCCTTATATCCACCACAGAATTCCTGAAATTGAACAGTATGCTAATCAACTAGAATGGGTGGAAAACACTTTGGTAGACCGAAATAGCATAGAAGTTTCTATCAATAATGTATTGATTGAATTAGAAATAAAACTTGATGAAGATTCATTTGTACAGGTCCCAGGAGGGTCCCAATCTCAAAGGGAATCACAAGGACTAAGTGGGCAAACAGCAGAAGAAGGACCTCAAGAGCAAGAGCCATTAGAGCAGCCAGAGGAATCAGAATAGCTAGAGGCATCAGAGCATCCAGAGATATCAGAAGAACTTGCTCAACCAAACCATATCATGAGTAATCCACCTATTTTATAGACTCCTCTAAATGAGGAGAGAAATCCTAAGAGAGATAGAGAGGAGGCCACTCCTTCTAGCAGACCTGTTGCCCATACTTATATCAAAAAGAAAAGGTTGAATCCATTTTTAGAACAAGAATTCACTAAAGAAACAGCTGGAACTGCAGGTACAAAAAGAGTAGAAAGCAAATAGACCACTCCGTCAAGAGGTACACAAGAACCTTCCACCTCACAGGCTCAAATGCTAGAGAGACAACAGAGCGTGGAAGTATCCTCATTCAGAGCTCCAAGTGACCAAAGCCAAGACATCAGAGAAAAATATAAAGAAATAAAGGCTAGGAATGAAAGATTGAAGGCCCAAAGCTATGCACATTACCTAAAAATGGCTCCTATTAATCATACAAGGCTAATGTCAGCCTTTGATGTGAAAGAAGGTAAAATGAAAATCACTTTCATGAAGCCTACTACATAGCAGCCCAGGTCAATCACAGATTACTTGAAAACAGATTTTGAAGTACTGTGAAAGGATATCCATCCTATTGACCAAATATAATTACACAAGCAGACTAGGGAAATGGTTTACTCCACCTTGACCAGCAAAGCAATTGTAGCTCACCAACTCCAAAATTCGCTGAATAATATATCAGCGCAATTCAGTTAGAGAAGGCCTCTTCACAGGCCAAAGATACCAGGATAAAATCCTTAGAGGACTTAGTCATAGAATTGGGGCATGATCCCAAAGAAGTGAAAGCTGCAGAAAAGATTATTAAAGAGAAAAATGATGACATAGCTGCACTAAAAAAGCAGCTTAAAATTCCTTCTCTGCATCATCCTCATACAGCTGAAATATTGGAAACTCGGAAGGAGGAAGAACCTATGGACTTAGTCCTTAAGCTGAATGAACAATTAAAAGAAACAGAGAAAGAGCTAGATAACATGATACAGCCTAGACAGAGTGAGTTGGCCACCACTCCTCATACTATAATTCCTACAATTTCTACAGCAATACCCTCCACCTTAGCTACTTCATTAGCACTAATAGTTCCACCAGCTACTACTCTGCCAATTACAGGTACATCAACAAGCACAGGGACATCTACAAAAAAGACAGATGAATTGGTAAAGGCCATGGAGCAAATGACCATCCAGTCTACTGAGCTCAAAAAACTTAGAGAACAAGTGTTAAGTTTGGAGACTGATTGAAAACTTGCACAAATTCAACAGAAGGAAGAAGCTCAAAAGAATCAAAGAATGGGAGAAAGAATAAAAGTCCTTGAAAAGGACTTGACATTGCAACAACCACTTGGAGACATGAAGGAAATTCTTTGGGCCAACATCATTGACTCCATCAATGATGTTTGGCCATCTATTCAAGTAATTTTTGAACAAACTGAACTGGTAAAAGTGGCTACATAAGCAATCACAAGACAATGGAAGAATTCGTAGATAAGCCTGAAGAAGCCAACCAATTGATAACATTCATGAACAGCAGAAACAGGTATCAGCTTGATGAACAGGAAATAGAAGACAAAATAGGAACTATCATAGAAATAAAGAAGGTTCTCACTAAGAGGAACCTTATGCTCAGTCTTGAGAAAAAATGCCAAAGAATCCAAGCAAACATTGATAGATTTATGACAAAGTATGATATTTTAAGAGAAAAAGGACTTCCCAATCCTACGGTAATACATGACAAGCTAATGACCCAAGATGATTATTTTGAAAGACTAAACAAATTAGCTAGCATCGAAGCTAGTACTTCAGGGGTAAAATCTTTGCCCATTGGAAAGGTATTATATGATAGTCTGGAAAATCTGTTTTTCATAGAGCATGATGTAAAGAACTTGTCCGTCAGCACGCCAAATTTTGCTAAGTGTACAGAAGCTGATGAGATATATAGAAATATGATAATGATGAAATTACCTGACAGTGAATGGTGGATGAAACTAACAGATTTATTATAAAGTTACTGCAGTAAATCTATATGCCAGGTAAAATAGGTAAAGCAGAGTCAAAGTGTAGCAGGTAAAGAGTATCAGTAGGTAGAAGACATAAAGTGATTTTCTAGCACATAAGTATCAAGCAACTGAAAGAGCCAAATCAAAATTACAACAGCCAACACAGTCACAATGAAAGGGACAACAAGAAGACAGTTCTCCATCTGTCTCTATCTTCATGCTTGAAGATATTTTCGGTTTCCTAAAATAACTCTCATATCGTTATGAGATATTTTGTAACATTTTTTGTATAAATACTTCACAAAATGAAGTAATTAGTGTGGATTAAAATACATTTCTGTAGAAATTTTATATTGAGCCAAAGAGCTATTGTACTCAAGACTGGACTGGTTTTGTTGGATCATGAAATAAAGCTAAGGACATTTCACTAGATTCTTGTGCACAGTTGGAACCAAATAAGTATTATCTCTTCATGTTTAAATATTTTTTTCTCGTCATGTTATAAATATTCATGTGTTTCTTATGAAATCTGAAAAGTAAACAAGGAATGATATCTCAGAATTAGCTTAAATGCTCTCTGTTTTAACTATTTACTTTCTATATGTTTTCTACTAAACAATCTTAGTCTGGGAATTCTTAATTGTTCCCTTACTTCCGTAGTTTCCCCCCCTTTGGTCCATAATAAAGGATTCTTAGTTTCCCTTTGCTATTGATCATCCTTCTCTTCTTCATCTTAATCCTGGTTAAGGATTCTTCGTGCCCTTTGCCCTGGTTAGGACTACCTCATCCATTTGAATTTGCAGATTTCCTTTTTGTTGTGCTAGCTTGCCCTGTGAACTCTTACTTTAGTGATTGATGTGATCCAATTAATCCACTCTTTGATTGACTCCATATCCCAATGGCCTGAATACTTGTTCTACCCATCTATTTTCTTAATTCCACCACACAATCAAAACGAAACATCATGAGCACTAATAACTAGCCTGAAATCCTACCCAAAACAAAGTTAAATTATAAAGAGAGAGCCCTCTCTGGACTTAGGTTGGCTAGAACCTGAGTCTAAAAGATTAGGTTTGTGGTTACCTCAGATTATTCCTTCTTTTATAACTTCTAGGGAAGACTTCTGAGTGATAACATAGTGGTGACCATACTAGGGACTCAAACCCAGAATCTTAATAAACCTTTGAGAAATTCAAATTTTTATTTTTAAGCCTCTTAAAGGGTTTATTAGAAGTTATTTCAAAAATTCATAAAAAACAAAATAATTAGAAAAAGATCTAAATATGGCTTCAGGGAGAACTCACTATACCAGGGCCAATCCTAATCGAAATCCTCCCCCTATATTTGACAATCCCAACCTTATTCTGAGAATAATCAGAAAACAAGAAAGTTCAGTAAGCCCAAGACCTTTATTTAGATCCAATTCCTATCCTAGTGAGTGGTTGTTCATAGAATACCTCCCTTTTGACAAGTATTTTGACCATTCCCTATTTAGAACCAAGTCTGAGAGTGAACTTGAGGACACAGTTCATGATTCAGAATTTACAGCAAAACTTGAGGTCCAATGAGAAAACTTGTCAATTGATCAGTAACTTCTGAACTCCCCTCAATCATCCCTTACTACTGATAGAATCCCTAAACTTTCTAAAACTGCTTCAACTTCTTTTAGCTCACCATCATTTCCCCACACTTCGGAAGATCATCCCTCATCTCCATTCATACCTTCACTTCACCATCAGCCTATCACTACCCTTCAAATACCGATTACCCCTGCTACCTCAACTCCCCCTATTATCCCAAATCCCCCTGTTACCCCAACTCTTGTTCTCAATCACGTCCAACTTAGAGCTATGGCACTCAAATATGCCCCTCTTGTGATGCCTACTCCTCAAGGTGCCTTACCAGCAGATTATCAGAGTAAAATTGTCTTATTTAATGGCACTAGATTTTACACAGCATAGCAGCACACGAAGAAAATGACAAGTTATTTTGAACTACATGAAATTGACATAGGAGATGTCCAAATGAGAATTTTTGCCCAAACTCTAACTGGAGATGTGAGAACATGATTTAGATCTTTTCCTCCTAATAGTATAGATAGTTTAGATTTTTTTTACTAGCAATTTTTAAATAGGTAGGAGAAGAAAAAGAACCCTCTTCAAATTCTTTCTGAATATGAAAACCTCAAGAGGGGACCAAACGAAACCGTTCAGGACTACTGTACTAGATTCAACAATGTATATAGTGCAATACCACTTGACCTTAGGCCTCCACTTGGCTTTAGCCCTGATAAAGTTTCCAGACGGATTTGACACTGACATGGCTTTTCAACTTAGAGAAAGGAACCCCCCTACACTAGAAGATATGTAAAGTGTAGCAGTTAGTGTAGAAGCTAATCTACTATCCAAAAGAGCTAGAGTTACAAACGAAAGGAGAACACCCCTGAACGATGAAACTTCACCCTTTGATCAAAAAATGGATGCTTTAGCTAAAGGAATGGAAAAATTAATGGACAGAATAGAAAACATTGAAAGGAAACCTCAATGAGATAGCCAACAGGCACCTCCAGTAAGGAATCCAAACTTTAGGAAGAACCAGAACCAAAACACTAGTAAAAATGGGCCTGATCAGAACAGTAGACCTCATTTCCAACAGAATTATGCTGAAACTTCCCATCAAGAAGATCCTAAGCTAGACACTCAAATCAACTTAATGGGGTTAGATGATGAAGAAATTGTCTTTCTGACTCAGGATGATCAGGAATTATACATGCTTCAATAGTTACAGACCCAAACTGGAGAATATTTCGGCTATAAGCAAGGATATGATTTTGCTATCTTCGAAGTGCATAAACAGTACAATTTGAGGAGCAAAAAGAACACTGATGTTCCGAACCAAAATAAGAAAGCAGTACCTAATCAGCCTAAAAAAGTGAAAGCTGCAAATCAGAATCCTCCAGTTACAAAACCCTACAAATCCTTTCCATACCAAATCAGAATCCTCCCAGTCCCACCATTGAAGATGTAACCAATGACCAACCTTCTAATGAGAAAACTTCCACTTCAGTTCCCCTCAAGGAAACAGTGGAACAGTCTCTAGAAATTGTATTAGAAAATCCAATTAAAAAGACTCCAAACACTGAAAAAGAAGAACAAAGTACTCTGAACCTTGGTGCTAAGATTTCAAATGTTCAAACAGAAAAAAACCCTCTTTCAATTTGGGAGTAGAGGTGGCCAAACTTAAAATCTCAGTTCCTTTAACAGAACTGGTATCACATGAAACTTACAGATCTCAAACAAGAAAATATTTAAACTTTGTTGATTAATGAAGACTCTATTAACCTATTTGATGATCAACTTGAGTTAATTTTCGGTCTTGATGTTAATGGAAAACTAGTGGAAGGAGGGATACCACCCTTCTACATTAGCCTTAACATCCATGATAAAATCCTACATAATGCCATGCTAGACTCTGGGGCTTCACACAACCTTATGCCTAAATCCGTTATGGAGAAGCTAAACTTGGATATCACTAAACCCTACAAAGACTTGTTTTCATTTGATTCAAACCAAGTTAAGTGCCTAGGACTTAGTAAAGACTTGTGTGTTTCCCTAGTGCAGTACATTGCTAAGACCATTCTTATGGAAATAGTGGTTGTTGATATACCACCTAAGTATGGTATGTTGTTGTCTAGATCTTGGGGTGCCAAACTCCAAGGATCTCTGCAACTTGACATGTCGTATGCTACCATATCAGTCTTTGGACATCCTAAGAAACTGTATAGAGAGACTCTTATGAAGTATGTAATGAGTACCCAGGAGAGGCCTCAAAACTTTCCTATATATTCAATGCATTCTAATATTGATTCTTTCATTCTTTACAATGTTGAATCTAACCAAGAAAATACTTCAGACGGCATCATGGTAGAACCAAAGGAAATTACAGTAACAGAAGAAAATCAAAGTGTCCAAATTCATGAGATTTCAGATAATAAAGGTGACCTAGACACTTTAGTCAAAGAAGATTTTATTCCCCCAGACAGTAAGAATTATGAACATGAAATTCTATGGCATCTTGAATTCGATGGGTCAATAAACAAACTAGGTGCAGGAGCAGGAGTATGGATTTACAACTTAGAAAATGATCATTCAGAGGGTCATGCCTACAGATTGAACTTTAAATGTATAAACAACATGGCCGAATATGAAGCACTTCTATTAGGTCTGAAATTCGTAAAAAGGTTAGGAGCCATAAGAGTCTCTATTATGGGAGATTCTAAGTTGGTAATAAAACAAATTAACGTTATTTATATGACTAGGGATCCTAGGCTAGGATTTTATAAAGGAATAGTTGTAGAAATACTAAATACTTTTTTAGAAACCAAGCTTGTTGTTATTCCAAGAAAACACAATATGCAAGCTCACAGTTTAGCGATGTTTGCCAGTACTTGAAAGTTGCCATTTCATCCCAACCATCAGTACACTATTGAGGTTAGGCATAGACCTTCTATCCATGACAACTTAAAGAACTGGCAAGTGTTCGATAATGATCAACAAATTAACAATTTTCTAACTTTAGATGATGAATTTGTAAATAGCAACATAGACACAGACATAATATTAAATTTTGATTACACTGAAAAAGTAGAAATTAACGAAGTAGAAAATGAAAAGATAGATAATTTCCATCCCACAAAGTTTACAAAATCAGATATTCGAAACCTAAAACAAATAGAAATTGATGAAGCAATCAATGAAGAATCTGAAGTCATCAATCTTAAAGACAATTTTTTGCCCGAAGGATTAACTCCTTTGGAGGACTTATTTGATTCAAGCGATGTCCCTAAAAAGCCGAAAATGGAACCCTTAAAATCAGACATTGAGGAATGTAACATAGGCTCTGAAGAAGATCTCAAAATGATAAGACTTTCAAAGTCTTTACCTCCCAATGAAAAAGTTAAATATATAGAATTGTTAAAGGAATTCCAAGACGTTTTTGCCTACAATTATGAGGACCTTAAGTCCTACGATACCATCATAATACAACACACTAATCCAGAAGGCTTTTAGACAAAAGCTTATAAGGATTAACCATGTTCTATTGCCTTCTATCGAAAAAGAGATCAAAAGAATGTATGAAGCTAAGATTATTTCACCAATTAGATTCTCAGATTGGGGCTCTAATTTGGTACCTACAAGAAAGAAAACTGGCGAAATTAGACTGTGTGTTGACCTTAGGAATTTAAATAAAGTTTCACTCAAGGATAACTACCCTCTTCCTAAAATGGATCACATATTACAGAGGGTAGTAGGTTCAACTAGAATCTCACTGCTAGATGGGTTTTCTGGATATAACCAAATCCTACTCCACCCAGATGATCAGGTAAAAACTACATTCACCACTCCATGGGGCACTTTCATGTATGTGAAAATTCCTTTTGGGTTAAAAAACGCAGGGGCCACCTTTCAAAGAGCAATGGACATAGCCTTTGCTAAATAAATCCATGACTTCCTAGGAATATACCTAGATGATATCACAGTGTTCTCTAAATCAGATCAGCAACACCTGGATCATCTCAGGTAGGTCTTCACCAAGTGTAGGAAGTATGGAATTTCTCTGATTCCTAAAAAATCTTTATTTGGGTTGGAAGAGGGAAAATTACTAGGCCACATAATCTCCAAATATGCTATCCGGATTGACCCAACAAGAATTGAAGCCATTTTGCAGATACCACATCCTAGGAACATCAAAGAACAACAGCATTTTTAGGTGAAATAAACTTTTTGAGAAGATTTATCTCTAACTTAGCTAAACTAATTAGATTACTAAACAACATGTTAAAGAAAGATTCAACTATTAAATGGACTCTAGAGGCTAAAAGATCTTTTGAAGATATAAATCTAGCCTTAACAGAAACACCATTTCTCATCAGTCCAATGTTTGATAGGGATTTCATCATTTTTTCTTTCGCCTCAGAACATACAATCGTTGTAGTCCTACTGCAGAAAAATGATCAGGGTTTTGAACAACCAATAGCCTTCTTTAGCAAAGCCCTGAGAAATGCACTTTTAAAGTATAATATAATGGAAAAGAAAGATTTTGATCTAGTTAAAGCTATTAAATATTTCAGAGTTTATATCTTGTACTCTCATATAGTAGCTTATGTTCCCAATGTTGTAGTCAAAGACATTCTAACACAGGATGGACCAGATGAAAAGAGACGGAAGTGGATAGCTACCATATTAGAATATGACATAGAAATTAAACCTACAAAATTGATCAAAGGCCAAGGTTTAGCCAAGCTCATGGTTGAACCGAACTATCAGGCCATAGACATAAATTTCATTGCAGAATTGGATAACAAAGAGGATATGGCGACCCCACATATTAGCCAGGCCTTTACAGATTCACCATGGTATGCTGACATTATATACGTTCTACAAAATCTTCAAGCTCCTCCTGAGTTGTCCAGAACTAAAAGTAGGTTCTTAAAAATGAAATCTTTGAAGTTTTTCATAATTGACAATGCTTTATTTTAGAAAAATCATGAAGGCATCCTTCTTAATTGTTTGTTAAAAGAAGAATCTGACAAAATATTACAGGAGTTTCATGCAGGTGACTGTGGGGGACATCTTTACTGGAAGACCACAACTGATAAAATCTTAAGAGCTAGTTTTTACTAGCCCACTTTGTTTTCTGATGTAAAGAAATTTGTCACCTCATGCCACAAATGTCAGATTTTTGAAGGAAAAATAAAACTATTACCATTACCTTTGAGACCTATATCTACTGAAACACCATTTCAACAGTGGGGTCTTGACTTCATTGGTGAAATTCATCCCCCTTCCTCTGCCCAACATAGATGGATCTTGACTGCCACAGATTATTTTACAAAATGGATAGAAGCCATACCCTCAAGACAAACTACTGATACTGTCATAATAGGTTTCCTTGAGGCCAACATTCTGTCCAGATTCGATTGCCCCACCAAAATCATCACAGACAACGCAGCAGCTTTTAAATCAAAGAGGATGAATGATTTCTGCAACAAATATCATATAACCCTCGGTCACTCCACAGCCTACTATCCCCAAGGAAATGGACTAGCAGAATCTTCCAACAAAAGCTTAGTGAATATCATCAAAAATTGTTGGAAGATAACAAGAAAAGCTAGAATAAAAAACTAGTAAATGCCTTGTGGGCAGATAGGCTGACCACTAAGAAATCCATTGGTACCAGCCCTTATCATCTAGTCTATGGAATGAAGGTTGTTTTCCCATCTTCCTTGGGAACACTAGTAATGAAATTGCTCCAAGAAGCACAGGTTGAGCCAAATGACATTCAAAGGAGGATCAACCAGACAATTCACTTGCAGTAAACCAGGGAAGAAGTGTATATCAAATCCCAAGTTGTGCATGAGAGAATCAAGAAAGCTTTTAACAAAAGAGCCAAGGCATAAGATTTCTATCTAGGAGATAAAGTTTTGAAATGGGACTCAAGAAGGGAAAATAAAGGTAAACATGGGAAGTTTGACTTCCTATGGAAAGGCCCTTATATCATTTATGCTTTCAGAGGTAATAATGCATATTTCCTCAAAGAATTGGATGGTGCAGAAGTAGAAAGAGGACCAGTTAATGGTCGAATGCTTAAGCACTATATAGATCCCAGTCACTGATTTCACTAATCACTTGTACATATTCTATTTTTCACAAAGTTTAATGTTGATTTGATAGTAAATTTTGGAGTTGAAGCCCAAAGAGAAGGCCCTAAGCTTCAAAAGTTTCATCGTCATAAATATCAATAAAAAGAAAAGTAAAAGGAAAAGGTTGCAGAGCAAAAACACAGTGATTCAGAAGGCCATTGATCTACTAGTTCTTCACATTTCACCAGGAAATGCCATCCCCAAGTGGAGCCACTGTTATGTTCTTATACCAATAGCAGTCATAATTTTTGAATAGCTGAGGTCAAATCTGTAATATGTACATACCTTTGCTTGCTGCAAATGTTTTCCATATTCAAAAAATTAAAAAATGTAAAGAGGGTATGTCCTAAAAGAAAAATCAAAGGACAAAAAGAATAAAAAAGGTCAAAAAAAGATGAAAAATGAACCCCAAGAACCAAGACCCACCACCGAATAAAAG
Organism: Pinus taeda; assembly: GCA_000404065.3. Lineage (NCBI taxonomy): Eukaryota > Viridiplantae > Streptophyta > Pinopsida > Pinales > Pinaceae > Pinus > Pinus taeda. The sequence continues at coordinate 104,866 of APFE030095722.1, read as the reverse complement.
ACATTAATTAACCGATCTGTGGTTAATTAATAATCGACCCCACCAATGAAATCACTCCCGACGTCATTAAACCTCTATAATCCTTCATTAATTAAATCCCACCACATTAAAACCCCGTCGGGCCCCTCCATTAAACTTCATATTAAATCCCCACCCCAATCAACGTATGATCTGAGCCCTTTTGATCTAACGGTCGACGATCATATCGGGTGGCCTCCGAAGGCCAGCCTTTACCCGCCTGATATGCTGGTTTCACTATTCACCCCGCTGCTACGTGGCACCCGATGAATGGCATCGGGCGACCTCCCCCCAAAACTGCTCTAGCCCAAAAGCAGTGCAATACGAACCCACTTACCACCTCCTTCCAAACGACAAAATGTCTCATCCCCCGCTTAACGCCAAGTGTCCCTTTCCCCTTATACCAGCCAAAATAGTTGACTTTGTGAATAAAACTAAAAAACTCATTGTTTTTAGTTTTGTCATGAAAAAGACTGCTCAAACCTCCATGTAAGCACTAGAGTACATGCAACCGTCAACCCACGTCCAACTGCCGACCTGCTGAAACTCCAGACCATATTTCAGTCATGTGCGCTTCCTGCAAACTGTGCACAATCGTCCATCACTTCGTTCAAAGCCGAAACCAGGTATTTACCCAAATTTGTTGAGAAACCCTGTTTTATTCCTAAACCTTGACTCAATTGCTTCAGATTACTAAGTAATTCAGTAAGATAGTTGCCCAGTGACTCCAAAATACTTGGAATTAGACCAGTTTTCCCCAATTTCACTGAAAACCCTTCACCCCCGTCCTTGAATCCACAAGAAGCAAGGATGGTTGCTCCCATTGCATTAAACGTCCTACCAATTTCTACTCCCCACAGGGATTTAGACCATCTCCCATTCACAGATAAAGATTTTCAAATTAAAGATACCTCTGTCCAAGAATCCCCTTTGAAACTATATTGCGGGTATAGAGACCAGTACCTCAATCATGCAAACTACATAGGACTCTGAGAATCAGGTTTACCCAAGTACCAATTCCCCAGAGTTCATATCTTCCCAAAGATTATCCATTACTTCCATCTGAACTATAGTCCCAGCCAAAGGGCAGTGATGATCTCTGACCATTCTGTATTATTTACCATCACTGTTGAGTCCATAAATGAAATGCTACAGTTACAACCAAGCCAAAGCCTGACCCCTCTTTCTGTTGGAGATTTTCTTAACAGATTCCCTACACTCACCTCAATCAAACTTGCTTGGTTATTCCAGACCTTCATTAGGGAAGAGAAATACATTCCAAAATATCCTCCACCACACATGTCTACCATATTCTCTGATCTTGGCCGAGACATCATAGAAATGATATCCAGCGTGTTAGTCCAAACTACAAGTGAATTTGTTGATGAGATTATCATAGCCTTTATGTCCATTTACACTCCTGGACAGCCCCCAGCCATCATGTTTGACAATGCTAAGTTCATTGCTGATAAGATGCATGATCAATTCATGAAATGGATAATGAAAGAGTATTCAAATATTCTTCAGTTCTATATTATCAAGCTGACAAATTCCCAATCACACTCCAAAAACTTGATACCAAAGGCAACCCTAGATCAGTGGTCTTCTCGACTTCATTAATCCACCTATATGACTCTCAATATTCTTATCCTGATTTCATAGATCTCTTTGTGCACCCAGTGGCAACTATGCTGTTAGGTAGTCCTCCCCCCAGAATTAGTGCAGATATCAAGAGGGTCCTACATTTTTCCAAACAATATAGAGTGGGGTATTGGTACTTGTACCAAAACCACACTGAAATTAGAATATATGGATGTGAGTTGGCTTCCTACAAACTGCCCATATACCTCTCCATGAGATTGTTTGCTCTGGAGTACTATAGGGAAATGATCAATTCAGATGAAGTGCATTTTGTGAAGGCCAAGAAGAAACCTCAACTTAGGATAAAAGATCAGCTTGGCCCATTTATATATAACAGTAGGGAAGCAGGAAAGGAAGCAGAAGAAATCCTCCGAAGGCTGAAACTGAAACAAAGTTTTATCTGAAGATATGACCCTTTAGAGTTCATTTGCAATAAGAGACAAAAGAACAAATTATCTCCTTATATCCACCACAGAATTCCTGAAATTGAACAGTATGCTAATCAACTAGAATGGGTGGAAAACACTTTGGTAGACCAAGATAGCACAGAAGTTGTTGTTAATAATGTATTGATTGATTTAGAAAGAAGACTTGATGAAGATTCATTTGTACAAGTGCTAGGAGGGTCCCAATCTCAAAGGGAATCACAGGGACACAGTGGGCAAATAGCAGAAGAATGACCGCAAGAGCAAGAGCCATCAGAGCAGCCAGAGGAATTAGAGCAGCCAGAGGCATCAAAGCAGCCAGAGATATCAGAAGAACTTGCTCAGCGAGAACATATCATGAGTAATCCACCTATTTTACAGACTCCTCTAAATGAGGAGAGAAATCCTAAGAGAGATAGAGAGGAGGCCACTCCTTCTAGCAGACCTGGAGAAATAGTTGGAACTGCAGGTACAGAAAGAGTAGAAAGAAGACAGACCACTCCCTCAAGAGGTACACAAGAACCTTTCACCTCACAGGCTCAAATGCTAGAAAGACAACATAACGTGGAAGTATCCTGATTCAAAGCTCCAAGTGGCTAGAGCCAAGACATCAGAGAAAAATATAGAGAAATAAAGGCCCTAAATGAAAGATTGAAGGCCCAAAGCTATGCACATTACCAAAAAATGGCTCCTACTAATCAGACAAGGCTAATGTCAGCCTTTGATGTGAAACAAGGTAAAATGCAAATGACTTTCATGAAGTCAATGACAAATTACTTGAAAACATATTTTGAAGTATTGGCAAAGGATATCCATCCTATTGACCAAATAGAATTACAGAAGCAAACTAGGGAAATGGTTTACTCCACCTTGACCAGCGAGGTAATTGCAGCTCACCAACTCCAAAATTCGTTGAATAATATATCAGCGCAATACCAGTTAGAGAAGGCCTCTTCACAGGCCAAAGATACCAGGATAAAGTCCTTAGAGGACTTAGTCATAGAACTGGGGCATGATCCCAAAGATGTGAAAGTTGCAGAAAAGCTTATTAAAAACAAAAATGATGACATAGCTGCACTGAAAAAGCAGCTTAAAATTCCTTCTCTGCATCATCCTCAAACAGCTGAAGTATTGGAAACTCGGAAGGAGGAAGAGCTTATGGACTTAGTCCTTAAGATGAATGAACAATTAAAGAAAACAGAGAAAGAGCTAGATAACATGATACAGTCTAGACAGAGTGAGTTGGCCACCACTCCTCATACTGTAATTCCTACAATTTCTACAGCAATACCCTCCACCTTGGCTTCTTCATTAGCACCAACAATTCCACCAGCTACTGCTCTGCCAGTTACAGGTACATCAACAAGCACAAGGACATCTACAAAAAATACAGCTGAAATGGTAAAGGCCATGGAGAAAATGACCATCTAGGCTACTGAGCTCAAAAAACTTAGAGAACAAGTGTCAAGTTTGGAAACTGACTGCAAACTTGCACAAATTCAACAGAAGGAAGAAGCTCAAAAGAATCAAAGAATGGGAGAAAGAATAAGAGTCCTTGAAAAGGACTTGACATTGCAAAAACCACTTGGAGACATGAAGGAAATTCTTTGGGCCAATATCATTGACTCCATCAATGATGTTTGGCCATCTATTCAAGTAATTTTTGAACAAACTGAACTGGTAAAAGTAGCTACAGAAGCAATCCACAAGACAAAGGAAGAATTGGGAGATAAGCCTGAAGAAGCCAACCAATTGATAACATTCCTGAACAACAGAAACAGGTATCAGCTTGATGAACTAGAAATAGAAGACACAACAGGAACTATCATAGAAATAAACAAGGTTTTCACTAAGAGGAACCTTATGCTCAGTCTTGAGAAAAAATGCAAGAGTATCCAAGCAAACATTGATAGATTTATGACAAAGTATGGTATTTTAAGAGAAAAAGGACTTCCCAGTCCTAGGGTAATACATGACAAGCTGATGACCCAAGATTCTTATGTTGAAAGACTAAACAAATTAGCCAGCAACTAAGCTAGTACTTCAGGGGTAAAATCTTTGCCCACTAGAAAGGTATTATATGATAGTCTGGAAAATCAATTTTTCATAGAGCATGAGGTAAAGCACTTGTTCATGAGCAGGCCAAATTTTTCTAAGTATACAGAAGCTGACGAGATATATAGAAAGTTGATAAGGATGAAATTACTTGACAGTGAATCGTGGATGAAACTAACAGATTTACTATAAAGTTACTGCAATAAATCTATATGCCAGGTAAAACAGGTAAATCAGAGTCAAAGTGTAGCAAGTAAAGAGTATCAGTAGGTAGAAGACATAAAGTGATTCCAGCACATAAGTATCAAGCAACTAAAAGAGCCAAATCCGAATTAAAATAGCCATCACAGTCACAATAAAAGGGATAGGAAGAAGACAGTTCTCCATCTATCTCTATCTTCATGCTTGAAGATATTTTCGATTTCCTAGAATAATTCTCATATTGTTATGAGATATTTTGTAACATTTTTTGTATAAATACTTCAAAAAATGAAGTAATTAGTGTGGATTAAAATACATTTCTATAGACATTTTATATTGATCCAAGGAGCTATTATACTCAAGACTGGACTGGTTTTGCTGGATCATGAAATAAAGCTAAGGACATTTCACTGGATTCTTGTGCACAGTTGGAACCAAATAAGTATTATCTCTTCATGTTTAAATATTGTTTTCTCGTCATGTTATAAATATTCAAATGTGTCTCTTATGAAATATGAAAAGTAAACAAGGAATGATATCTCAAAATTAGCTTAAATGCTCTCTGTTTTAACTGTTTACTTTCTATGTGTTTTCTATTAAACTATCTTAGTCTGGGAATTCTTAATTGTTCCCTTAATTCCGTAGTTTCCCCCCCTTTGGTCCATAGTAAAGGATTCTTAGTTGCCCTTTGCTACTGATCATCCTTCTCTTCTTCATCTTAATCCTGGTTAAGGATTCTTCATTACCCTTTGCCCTGGTTAGGACTACCTCATCCATTTGAATCTGCAGATTTGCTTTTTGTTGTGCTAGCTTTCCCTGTGAACTCTTACTTTAGTGATTGATCTGATCCAGTTAATCCACTCTTTGATTGAATCCATAGCCCAATGGCCTGAATACTTGTTCTACCCATCTGTTTTCTTAATTCCACCACACAATCAAAACGAAACATCATGAGCACTAATAACTAGCCTGAAATCCTACCCAAAACAAAGTTAAATTATAAAGAGAGAGCCCTCTCTGGACTTAGGTTGGCTAGACCCTAAGTCTAAAATATTAGGTTTGTGGTTACCTCGGATTATTCCTTCTTTTATAACTTCTAGGGAAGACTTCTGAGTGATAACATAATGCAAAAATTGCATTGCATGCTAATGAGTGAAACCCTAGTTGTGAAAACCATCGATGTAGACAATGATTGGTCCATGAAGTCACTAGAGAGAAGTGTCCCTAGCGATAATCTAATGTCACGATTCCAATAGAACTAACATTTTTTTCAACTAAACCTCGGTTTTCCAATTATGGAAAATTTCAACTCACTTCCCAACACCATTCAAGGACACACAACAAATTTCAACTGAGGACATAAAAGCCCAACTGAGCAATGAAATTGAGTTTCATTAAATCTTGAAAGCATGTTTGCTCAAGTGTGAGTTGGCCACAGTAGCTAGACCCTTAGTCAACACAATTCTAAAGACACGAGTGAATTATGGAATCTTATCAATTGAATTATGGCATATTATATAATTCTATTTTATTGTAGACTTATATACAAAGTTAATGTTGACACATAAAATACTTTTATATATTGACAAGAGAGGGTTGGCACTTAAGGTTATGTAATAAAATTTACAATTGATAATTAAATTGTACAACCAAATATTTTATGAACTTTACCAACGTTTATTAGAATTGTTACATGTTTTACATCTGATTGGAATGACATCTTAGTTTTTTCTCACGCGAAAATCCAAGCAAATCAACGCGAATGGATCTACCCACCAGCCAAACAAGCAGGGCCTAACCTCAAGGGCATCAAAGAGATTTGACCCCGTGTCGTCCCAATTGGCAAGGTACTTAGCAACAGGAACTTAACCAATTAAGCTAACCCTTGGAGCTTGGAATGGAATCTTAGTTGTAACTTAATTGAAATTTTATTATGGTATATATGTGTACTTTGATATGATGTACTATGATTATGGTTTTATTTCATTATTTCATATGTTGTAATATTAGAAATATAACAAAAATATTAAATATTGCATGAAATAAATAATAAATTTCCATTTTGAATTTTTTTTTTGCAAAATACAAGCCTTCCAGAAGATCCAATTGACCTTAAAATCAATCCAAATTATGTTGGGTTTGGTTCATAAATTTGAGACGATGATGATGAGGTAGATGGAGAGGACATCGAGGTAGACAATGACATTGATGATGATCATGACATTGATAGTCATGATAGACATGATGATCATGATCATGATGATGATGAGAAATTTACTAGTAGTAGTGAGTGACATTGATTATATAGACTCCATCATGGATCATTGTTGATAAATAATTATGATGCCTATTTTCATGTTTATTATCATATGTATCATTTTCCCCTGTCGTACCATATTGAGTTGTATCATTTTTACATGTATCATTTTGACTTATATCATTTGGACATGAATTATCTAGCCATTCATTATGTGTAGTCAGTCATGGACTGGCAATTTTGTTTATTAATAGTATAAAAATACCAATTATAGTTTAAAAATATATATATCTTGTTATTTTATTCCAATGTTGTGATGTGGTTTGTAACTATAAGAACCCTGAAAAGTTGTCTATTTTATTTTGATGGAGATTTAATCCCTAAAAAAAAATTATAAATGGTATGCTACAAAATATTTCAAATGTAATATTACTTTCTCTATAATCATATAATTTATTTAAGAGACATGATATACTTAACTAATTTAATTGAAAAAAATTTAAAAAAAAAATAATAATAATAATAATTAATTAATGGAAGTTATAAAGAAAGCAACATGAATTGTTAAAATGTAAGAAAAATGTGGCTCTAAAATGGAAGTAAAATTTGACATTAAATTGGAATTCGTATTTGGAGCTATTGATAGCTCTAAATAGGACACTAAATTGGTTTCTTAATAGGAAGAAAAATTGAAGGCTAATTAAGAAGCAAATCCCAACACTCAATGGAAGCAAACCCTAGACCTAAAAAAGAAGCAAACACATGCACTAAACATGAAGTAAACATTGCAACTAAAAGGAAGCAAATCATGAGGCTAACAAGGTAGCAATTCTAGAAGTCAAAAATGAAGCAACGATGGAAGCCAATTTGCACACCAAAAGAAGTTTGGGAGGAAAAACTTGGCATTACCTAAAAAGAAAACAAAAAAAACAAAAGTTAGGTAGAAAACAAAAAAATAATAACAGAGGAAGTAATAGAAGCCAAACTTGGTGACAACTGAGAAGCAATTCAGGTAGCAAACAAAGAAGTAATAATGGAAGTGATATTAGAAGCCAAAAGTTGTGTTCCCTAGGAAGCAAGCAAAAAGGTCATTCAAGTAGCAAACCAAGTAATAATGGAAGCAATATTAGAAGCAACAAAAAACACTATAATGGAAGCCATATTATAAGCAACAAAAGACACTATAAAGGAAGCCATATTAGAAGCTAAAGAAGATGTCATAATGGAAGCAAAGCTGGATGCAACAAGCAATGCCATATTGGAAGCAAAACTTGAAGCAACAAATGACGTTATAGTGGAAGCATAACTTGGCGTAAATTAGGAAGCCAAAAAAGAAGTTATTTTTGATGTCATACCAGAAGTACAACAAGAAGCACAATTGGGAGCAAAACTATAAGTACAAATAGACGCAACAATGGAAGCAAGAATGAAAGAAATTGTTCTTGATGCTAAACCCGGTGGTATTTCCAGCACTATTACCAATGTTATTTATGGCGCCCAAGTGAAAATGCATTGTAGCGGTGGGTTTTGCGCCTCCAATTGAACTCAATTCACGGGCTCAAATGCAATGATTTTTGGCATTATTTTCGACGTTGACGACTTGTTTTGTTGTAGTAAAGGTGAACGTCATCGATTGCACAAGTTCGAATTATAGTATGTAGACACATTGTGGTCCTTACAATTCCCCTTAATTAAACTACGTGGGAGAGTAACTTAGCACCAAAATGATGGTTGAAAAAGAAACTATGTCTAGATTGAAATATGTGGATATTAGTAATCCTTATTTCCTTTAAAATCTCCCCTAATGTTTGATTGCAATTGAAAAAACTGAAAATTCTTCTAAGTTGTTTTGCAAAAACAAATTGAAAATTTACACATTTTGGGTGCTTACACTTGGCCTAATTTTCTATGTGAATTTGAAAAAATAATAAATGAAAAACTAAGTATACACGTTCACATTTGGGTATGTTTTAGTTAATATTTTCTTTCAATGTGCGTTCGGGAGGGAAATGAAGCAAGTTGTGTAAGTTGTTTCTAATCCACTTATATCTCTTTATTGGCACAAAGAGGAAAGCATAATAAAGATGTAAAGATATCTATAAATCCCAAGATGGCTTTGTAAAAATCAATTAAATCTACATGATAACACACCCACATGCTTAAGCAAGAGTGAGTAACACAAAATTCAAAAGCCTTTATAAAGTGAAAAAAATTAAATCAAGACAACAAAATTGAAAACATAGAAATGATAACAATTGCATGGGGGTAAAACACTAATTCCACACAACCTAAATGTATGTTATTTTGAAAGTTGCACAAGTAAGCCCATAATTTAAACAAAAAATTATGCAAACATACAAAAGTAGTTTCCAATTTAAGCATCTGCACCACAAAATTTGTTAGAAAATAGGGCCTTACAACCAATCAAAGTGTGAATTGGTAGAATTCAAACCTAGTGGAATATATTAGGAGAAATTGTTTGCTAAGGTGAGAAAAATAATATCCTCTAATCCACAGAAAGGTTAACCATTACTAACAATAGAAAACAACAGAAGATAGCATTGTAAGAGCAATAGTATTTTGCATCATAAGAAAAGAAAAATGGATCTCTCTCTCTCTCTCTCTCTCTCTCTCTCCGCGAATACCAAGAATTCTAAAAAAATGGATCTCAAGAATTAAATGACCCCAATGAACTATATGAAATGCATATCCATGACTCCTTTTTATATCCAAAACTTGGTACCAAGAATTGTACATGTTCATGTGCCTTGGATGGATCTCTTGCTTTCAATCACCAAAGGTTGAGTGAAGTCAAACTTTCTTTATGATTTTTGGGCATTAAAGAAGGAATGAACCTAGGCATTTCAAACTAAAACTAAAACTGCTATGGATGATTATTTACATAATGGAATTTTCCACTTATATATGCTTTCAATGACATGCATGGATATTGAAGAACGGTTTGCATGAATTTCCCAAGGTCTATGAGAGGATTGCATGCAAGTATACAAAAATCTTATGTTTTATAGTATTTTAGCACCTCGTTTAATGGATATATTGATGACATGGTACACCTTTCCTAATGATGTTTTCTTTAATCACTTGTAACTCACTATGAACAATGTTTAAGTGATAACAACCTCATCCAAAGAATGATGGAAATTCACTTCTTTAGACCAACTCAAACTTTGTTCTTATCTCTAGTCATTTTCGTAAAAAGAAACTAGCTTTTGGAAATGTTGAAATATGTAACTAGGTGCAGTCTTCATAATGACATATGTAATTATGATTTTATTTATTTTATGTAAAGAGAGAAATAAAATTATTATTTTTATTCTTGAGGCATGCGTTTCATGCTCAAGGTTATTTTGTTTATAGGTCAAACACCCATTGAATGTTTCTAGGGCTTGTCATTGAGTCTACAAGTTAATTGAGTCATTTTCATGTATGGAAGACCCTTTTGGGCATGTTACATATTATAAATAAAAAATTATTTGAGTCAAATTAGAGTCAAAGACCCTCCAAGACCTCGGCATAGTGTTACAACAAGTCGACCTTCAAAAGGATGAAAGTTGGCCTATTAGGGCACCCTAAGAAGCCTATATAAAGAGAGATTGACCTCATTTATAAGGGAATCAATCAAGTTCGTTTTGAAGTACAACAAGCTCGAGTATATCCAGCAGAAGAGAGAGAGTCCAAGGAGGATAAAAGTGAAGTTTAGAAAGATTGTTTTTGGGCTATACACCTTACACGTGCGAGATATTTAGGACTGCTTTCTGCTGCATCGAAGATCAAAAATACAGTCACTTCAGGAGGCCGAAACAAGGTGTCAAGGATCAGTTTGCTAAGTTGAATTGTCAAGGAAGAAGGATCATCCCAATCAAGGAAGAGAAGACTTGAAAATTTGCCCTAATCCATCCACATGTGTGGAACCACAGAGATTACAAGTAGGCCTAGAGTTGCAGACCTGTGATAGATGCCGAAAATTTGAAGAGAAGCTGAAATTTGTAGTGTTAAAACTAGTTTGACCAGCGTTGAGTTTGTGGAAGAAGAGTTGATCAAAGAAGTGATTTGACTTGGTCTTGGAGGGGTCTTAGTCAAGGGTCATAGGTCTTGGATTCGTCAATTGAAATTTCTATAAGAAGAGAAGAGTTCTTATGGGTTTTCCTCTCAATGGGAGAGGTTTTGGCCCTGCCTGATAACCTATATCTTGTGTCCTCTTGTCTTATTGTTCTTTATTGTTTTGGTAGTTTTTTGATGATAATAACACAAACTATAATCAAGTAAACTAAAAAGCTAATCAAGTCAATTAAAATACATCGAAAGTAATTATTAAAGTAAGAAAAATCACCTAATCTAGTTGCCCTGGATTTCTCAACATGGTATCAGAGCTAAGGTGATAATACAAAGAAAGGCAGCTTGTAGAAGGACCATCAAAAGAAGTATCAAGAAAGGTCAAGACATCAAATAGGACATCGAACTATCAAGAAGGATACATAAGGATCAAGCACAAGGAAATCAACAATAAGGATAACTCACTCATTCAAAGAAGGGTTCTACACTTGAAGCATTCTTGGGAAGCTCACAATCATCATCACAAGGAAAAGAAGACCTCAAGGACCCTACCTCCACTCAAAGAAGGACTACACATTGTAGCATCTTGAAGTCTCTACATCCAAGGGAATTGACATCATCAACATCAAGGAAATCAAAGTGATCTCCCACTCATTGAAGAAAAGGATCACCTTTCAAATCATACTTGAAGGAAGACATATTCTATTAATAACATCATCAATAAGGCATCAAGTTGAAGATATCATCATCAAAGAAGAATCTTCACTTGACAAGTATCCTTATATCTATGTTTGAATCTACTATCAAAATGACTTCATTTTGTAAGGAGATAAACACACTGGTTGGGTCATCAAATTTCCTTGCATGGAAGAAGAGGACAGATTATATCCTCATAAAAAATGAAGTTATTGGGCATGTTAAGGGTTCAATAGCCAAACTATCACAAGAACAATCTCAAGCTCTATTAAAATATGAAAGGATAAATAATGGCTCAAAGAATCCCTATAGAATCAATCAAGGATTCCCTCATCCCTTACCCAAAAAAGTTGGAGAATTCAAAAGAAATCTATGATATATTGATAGAATTGTTCCCTGTAAGCACTGTAAGATAAGTGAAATCTTTGAGAACCAAGCTACATAAGATGAAGATATAAAAGGAAGAAGGGAGAGCCTCATATATTACAAGGGTGTCATGAATACAAGACCAACTACAAAGAGTTGGTGGAAATAATGTATGACAAAGAAATGACCACCGTTGTGCTCAATGCATTACCTGATGAATGGGGAAACTTTGCATCAAGAATCTATGGAAATAAGGAAGCCACCCCATTCAGTTAACTTTGGTCATTATATAAGATTTAAGAAACTATGTTAACAGAAAAAAGCGATGTAGGATCAAATGAATAAGTTCAAGCATTTGTTTCCATGTCTAGGAGAAAAGGAAAGTTTGGTCCAACAAAAAAGATCGATATATAAAAAGATTCAATGTTATGGATGTCATAAATCTGGGCATTTCAAGAAAGATTGTCATATACTCAAGAAGGACAACATGAAAGGAAAGGAAAGGAAGGAAGCCCATATTACCAAAGAAGTAGAAGAACCTGATGAGAAGAAATCCAAGAAGGAAGGGATAGATCTTCACTATTAAGGTCTCCCAAGTACATAGCAAGGATAAGTAGAAGGTGAAAATACCTCTACCATGGTTATCAGGATAAGAAGCATTATAAGTATGATAGGATACATCAAATTAGAAAAATGGCATCATGTTAAAAGGATTCAATTGAAGCAGAAAAGAGCTCATGACATCATTATATAAGCTTGAAAGGATAGCTGAAGTAGAAGTCTACATCGTTGTAGCAGTCATTATGATGGAAAGGAAGTAGCTCATGGTATCCTCATTGAATATTCACCTCTACTTGGAAGAAGTGAATGTCTTATTGATAATCCACCTTGTGTGTGATCCATTGTTTAGAAGGATGATAATATGGTGGCAAAGAAGTGCAGCGTGTCAAGATGATTGAAGTACTTTCAAGCAAGGAAAGGAAGTTTCCGAAGGTATTCTAAATGACCAAAAGGAGAAAAGAGGTATGTATGTATTTGATAGATTAAGTCATGTCATCATACAGTTGCAAATAGAATGGTTGAATGCTCTATCTCATGAGCATGATCAAAGAAGAAGGATTTCTTCCTTTAAAAAAATGCATGAAGGCATATGTCTTAAACTCATTCACATATTAAGTAGATGAAATCAACATAATATTTCATCATATGTAATATGAGGTGGTTGACAAGATGAAGGAACTATATATAGAAGTTCCTAGGAAACAATATGTGAAGAAAGGAAGAAGAATTCGTGAAATATGAAACTATAGTCACGTAAGATAATATAAGTGATCAGCATCTGATAACTAGAAGAACTAGCTATGACATCTCCATAGAGAAGGTATGATGACCTTGATAAAGTTTGTGAAAGAGGGAGACCCTTGAGAGTGAAAGTCTTGCAGATGTGTTTACAATTGTGTAGGATGTTGACGTTGAAAAAAGAAAATGTCATGATGACAGGCCATCATAAAAGGTAACTTTGATTTTATGTTCATTTTTTATTTTTTGAACAACATCTAGTTGGCTTGAAACAGGGATAACGAAAGAAAGTTGTAGATGTCACCTACAACTAGTACTCATGAGAATGGATGCAAGATCCTAAAAGAAACATGACTTGGAAGAGGTAGCTATGTGAAGAAAAACCAAATGTGGACTAGAAGATCACTTTTAGATGCAAATGTTGGGAAAAATACTAGACGGGGGGGTGAATCAGTGTTTCCAAAATTACAAACTTTTCATTTCATATTTTGATTTTTGTACGCAACTTTACTAAAAGGCAACCGCGTCTGTACGTGATTGTTCTTAAGACAACTAGCGTACATCCAGTAAACTTATATTTCAGTTAATTCATCATCTATTTATCTTCAGTCAGTGCATCAGTACTTTATTAAACATTAAATAGACAATAATCATGTGCGATAAGAAAAATAAATCATCACACATAAGCAACAAACATGAGCACCAGGATTTAAGGTGGAAACCCAATGCGGGAAAAAAGCACATTTTGTCATCTTTGTCTTCTTTTAATATAAAGAAAATCTTTCTACAATCTTGTACTAGTGCAGACTCATACCAATACACATGCACCCACCTGCAGAAGGCTACAACTTTCGCTCGTATTCTGGCTCCTACTGGAAGGGAGTTCCAAACCCCTGACTCTTATACTAGCGTGAACTTGTACTAGTACACAGGCACCAACCTGCAGAAGGCTACAACCTTCACTCGTTCTCTAGCTACTACTAGGAGGTAACTCCAACCCCCTAACCTGATTTATCAGCTACCACTAGAAGGAAGCTCCAAATCCCTCAACTCCGGGGACAACGTTTCATAAATTTTCATATTGGATCCACCTGCTACAACACATCATAACTTGTAGGCCATGCTTCATCAAATTTTCAGACTGGACCCACTACCAACATTTAAGCTCAATATCAATCATCAAACTGTAACTCAATCATCAAAATTTGACACAATTGAATCAACCAATTAGTTAGATCATTGTAAACAAAATATCAAACATCATACTTCACATCAAATACACCATCCTGTTACTGTAAACCCTGATCAACCATCTGTCAAATGTATACGCTACTTTACAGTAGAAAACTCGTGTGTGTATGCACGTGCCTTTCATGAATCATACCCATGTACAAATCTTAAACCTCTGAAAACTAAAAACTGAACAACTGTCATTTTTAAACAAACATTGAATCATACTCAAATCCACTGCAACATTCTGAACTAGTCACATAACTTTTTTTGATCTTCAATCTCAATCAACAAGTAACTTCAACATTCTTCAATTAATCAATTTACAATCAGGCCATCATAGTTTAAGCATAGATCATTAAAAAGACTTCATTGGTAGACAACAGAAACACATCAAAAACTGATTAACTAATCAGACATTCTTTTTCATCAAAACCCTAGTTTTTTAACGCGCTTTCCTCAAAGCATATCCACATGTGTATGCACTTTTCAAGAACCAAATCCGCATGTACCCAACTTATGTTATGGAACCAGCTCACAAAAAGATAGAAAAGATAGATCAACGCCTTAGAATTCAGCCTCTTCGAGGGGGCACCCTCCTCTACATTACACAAATGAATGATTATTTGATGATTCAAATGACAAAACCTCATTTCTATATATAGGAGTTTAAGGAGTCACAATATAACCCAACCGACCTAACAATAATAATATAAAGGCACAAAAATAACAATAGAGGGATTCTATGGGGCATAGTTATAACAATATGGGGACAATAGGGGCACAACAATATTAATAAGGGATACAACTACAATAGTAATGGGGTAATCACTAGTATTATAGGGACCTAACATGCCCCTCTCCTTCAAAAAAGTGTTGTCATCAACGCTTGAGTAGTTTTGAATGCCTCTGTATAAAATTCTCATCCTCCCATGTGGAATCTTTAGCAGATAAGTTCTTCCATTTGATGAGATACTCCGAAATTGATCGATTTCGTCGCTGTCGAGTTCTTGTTTATGTGACTACTTCCGGTTCCAATATAGTTTTTCCTTCCTCGTCAGGTTCTGGCAATATTGTTTGAACTGGGAGCTTGTCGCCTATAACCTTCTTTAAACATGAAACATGGAAAACTGGGTGCACTCGAGAATCTGCAGAAAGCTCCAATTTGTATGCCATAGTACCAATCTTTTGCAACATCCTGTACGGACCATAATACTTTGGTGATAATTTATTATCCTTCTTAGCTTGCTTGAGGGACATTTGTTTATATGGTTGTAGCCGTAGGAATACCCAATCACCTACATCAAAACTTCTTTCACTGCGATGTTGATCTGCCTATTGTTTCATTCTATTATGCGCCAACACGAGGTTATCCTTTAAGAGTTGGAGGACTTCTTGTTGATGCTCGATGTGATGTTCCATTGCTTGAACCTAAGAATTTTCTCTTAAATACGATGTGATGGATGGTGGCTGATATCCATAAAGTGCCATAAATGGGGTCATTTTTGTTGTTGTATGGAAGGAAGTGTTATACCACCATTCAACCAGAGGAAACCATTTGGCCCATTGTGTGTGTTTATCAGATACAAAGCAACGAAGATATCCTTCCAAACATTTGTTTACTATCTCAGTTTGCCCATCAGATTGAGGATGATAAGATGAGCTATGAGCTAACTGAGTACCAAGACAAGAAAATAATTCTGTCCAAAAATTTCCAGTGAAAATGGGATCTCTGTCACTTACAATAATCTTTGGGTTTCCATGTAGCTTTTGAATTGTTTCCATAAATGCAGTAGAAACTGTACTGGCTTTAAGTGGATGTGATAATGCACAAAAGTGTGCATACTTGGTAAGTCTGTCAACTACCACCATGATGACACTCTTTCCCTCAGACTTGGGTAAACCTGTGATAAAATCCATTGAAACCTCCTCCCAACGTTGGCTTGGAATGGATAAAGGTTGTAATAGACCCGGTGTCTTAATTGTTTCAACTTTATTTTGTTGGCAAACCAAACATTCCGCCACAAACTTTTGAATATCTGATTTAAGGCCATCCCAAAAAAATTCCTTCTTAACCCTGTGGTAAGTTTTTCAAAATCCTGAGTGCCCTCCTAAGGGAGAAGTGTGCAATTCCATAAGAATCTTTTGTTTTAGCTGGGAATTCTTACAGAGATATAAGTGATCTCTGTACCATAACGAATCATTTTTCCAGCTAAATGTATCAGACGTACTGGAATCTTGTTGTAACTTTCGAATAAGTGCCCACACTTCT
>APFE030095722.1:33953-79158 GCA_000404065.3 Pinus taeda | reverse complement strand
AATGCTTTGGAGCACAGCATTCCTTCATTCATTCACTTGCACCAAGTGTTCAATGTGGACCGTCGTCGACCATGCTTCCCACCATTTCTGGACACATCAGAGATTGCAGAACAGCTCACCAGAGACCTAGCTCAGCAAAAGCTTCCTCATCTCAGGGAGAAACTCAACGCAATGGGGACCATTGCTTCCTAAGGAGGGAGGAATGATCCAGGTGGTTGTTGGTGGCCACCCACCTATCCCCATTTGGACCCACACAACTGTCTCTTTTATCTTTTTCAGTTTCCTAAATTGTAACACAGTTTACTATTTTTAGCAGTTTTTTGGGTCCTGAACTTTTGGAGCCATTTTGAGGCCCTAAACGACGTTTTTTGGGAAATATGGGGGCAACATGGGTCCATGGGCTGATGTTGCCCTTCCCAAAGTGGTATTGCTCGGATAGATCTTTCTAACGAGCTATTGTACACGTCAAACGGAGATCGTATGTCAAAGTTACGACCCCGGGAAATTGATGTACCAATTTACCCAAACGAGGCCGACAATTTGGCGTTTCATCTTCTAGGGTTAGGTTTTGGGATGTGAATGGTTTTCCATTGTTTCTCAACAATAAATAGGCCTTTGAGCCTCATTGTAACATAGTTCAGAGGCATGTAGCTGCCACATCTCTTCTCAGAGATAAGCTACCTTTGCCCTAGCTGGTTTATTTCCATTTCTGCTTGTAAGCATACTTTCAGTATTTTACAGTAATGAAATGAAGTGTTATTTCCGCTGCATCTCTGTGTTTATAGTTATCACTCTAATTTGTTGTGTACCTGTTTAAGTCCAAATCAATTGGATTCTCCAAGGAAGAGTTATGCTAAATCTCCCATAGTGCCCTAATTATAGACTAGTTCAGTAGAGCAAACTTGTACGATGTGCCACGTGTCCCTGTTTCGACCTTTGGCTCTAAAAAATATATACAAGAAACTACAATCCGTCCTCTTTCTTTACCTTCTTACGAAATTTCAATCTGATGCTCAGAGAGAAAGTTATGACGATTTTCCCTAGGTCACCTGTTTGGAATGTAATTCAGGAGTCTGCAAAAAGGCCAACTTCCTCAGATCATATCTCCGCAAATATAGCGTGAAAAGCTTTTAAATTCGGACCCGAGGTTCAGTGCAATTTCGTCTCAAATGGGCTTTTTTTTCGCTTCTGAAACGTCGCAAAAAAAAAATTTATAGCAAAAATGCAACAATGACCTATTTGAAGTAGCAAAACCCTAGAATCCAAAGCTCTGATACCAAATGTTATGGAACTAGCTCACAAAGAGATAGAGAAGATAGATCAACACCTTAGAATTCAACCTCTTCGAGGGGGCAACCTCCTTTACATTACACAAATGAATGATTCTTTAATGATTCAAATGACAAAACCTCATTTCTATATATAGGAGTCTAAGGAGTCACAATATAACTCAGTCGACCTAACAATAATAATATAAAGGCACAAAAATAACAATAGAGGGATTCTATGGGGCACAGTAATAACAATATGGGGACAATAGAGGCATAACAATATTAATAAGGGGTACAACTACAATAGTAATGGGGTAATCACTAGTATTATAGGGACCTAACAACTTACCAAAAACACATCTGCGTCTATATGCGCCTTGCAGGCTATAAAACCGGCATACCTATCTGCAAATTCATAGTCAAATATTCGTTACAACACAGAACTTCAGACATACCCAGATCTCGACATACACAGACAATGATCCGTTAAGACGCCATCAACTCAAATCAAATCATCCCATAATCATGATTGTCATCTCAAATCTATTGGATCTGATTCATCATCAAACTCCTGAGTGCATACTTAGTTTAGATCAAGCAAAGCATCAATAGCCCATAACATGCATATTTTCTTTAGATCTAACTATTCATAAGATTTCCATCACTTGCACACCTTACACACACTGATCTTCATCACCTTATATAGTTTAGCCTTTTTCAATACCATAGGTCAAAACCATACTCCATCTTATGGTTTTCTTATACATGATCAAAACATTTGTTACTAGGCTCAACACCATAGGGCAATACCATGGTAAGAACCCTTGGTATTTAGAATACCATGGTGCGGAAACTGTACGTGTCTTTTCTTCTTCATAATCGCATGTGTACGCGAATTTGCTTAACAAAACCCACGTATACTTATTGAACTTTCAACTTTATCATACCTATGCCTCTGAACTTATATGCCTTTACAAAAACACTCTATCACATTTGTAAAACATTTTGTCGCATCCTATTTACATCTTCAACAAGTAGGTTTCCATCAAGAGACAACTCATCAAGTAAGTTGTCATTCATCAAGTAGGTTTCCATCAAGGACAACATATAATTAATAATGCCAACAATCTCGTCCTTTGGACTTGATGGAAACCACTTTGGTGTTTGATCACCACAACGTGTAAATACCTATAAAACACATCAAGTTAAGCACCAAACCAAGCTACTCTCCCCCTTTTACATCAAGGGAAAAGCGTTGATGTTAAAATTGGCAACTAGGGCCAAACTCCATGTGGGTCATCTTATTCATGGCTGATAATATTTTTATTAGACTCCTCTCATCGAGAGGTATAGGATTGATCTAAAGATCATCTGATTCCAATAAGTATTTATGGAGATATGAATTTATTTTGATTATGGAATTATTATCAAGCCTACCAACAATTCATGTAGGCTCAGAAGCCCAATAGTCGTGCCTATTCAATTATCATTAGATGTGTATAAATACAGGTGGACTTTTCCTCATTTGGACTCACTCAACTCATCACATCTCTCTCTCTCTCTCTCTCTCTCTCTCTCCAAAGCAGTAAAGAGGCTCTTCTCTCCTGCGCAGTTGGTGACTCTTCTCTCACACATGTGGAAGGAAGCTGCTAAACCTAAAGCTGCAACTGCAGATCCAATGTTTGACCAGCATTGACCATCAGATCTACTCCTCTGGATTGCATTGTAGGTCCATCCGAAACTCCTCTGAAGGCCGCATTTTTTGGTGGTGGAATCAAGCTGATCCAACGGTCGGTTTGTGAGATATCGACTGCTCTAATTTTGATGATGAAGCCACTAATGCTGATGTTGTTGATCTAGGGTTTGCTACTGCTAATATAAATCAGATTTATTGTACTATTTTTCTCTGTTGAATTATTGAAGATAAAAGAAGATTTGATCAAAGCATTTCCCCACATTGTGGGGTTTGTCCCTGGCTAGCCGCCACATCTTGTGTCTCTTGTCTTGGCTTGTTTTCTGTTGATCGTTTAATGTTCTATCTGCACTTTCCTTATGCACATGTGATTGCTAATATGTGAATAATAATAAGAAAAAGAATTAAATTGCTCTAAGCATAGAACATACCATAAATTAACATGGTATCAAAGCTGAGGTGAAGACAAAGCCCGAGCAAGAGCAAGAGAAATCACCGAAGAGAAGATTGGCAAGGCTATCCCAAAAGAACTATCGGGTCCTCATCACTCTTTCCTACTGAAGACAAGCTCCGTGAGAATGCTAACTATCACAGATGGAAGATGTCTATCGATCTAACTTCAGAAAATCAAGGAGTATTGGACCATGTGAGAGGCAATATTTTTGAGCCTCCATCAAATGAAACCACTGCTGCCAAGAACAAATGAAAAACCGGTGAAGTCAAAACAAAGAAGATCATTCGGGACTCTATCGACAAGCGCTTGGTGGCCTACATCTCCGACTTGAACACCTCCGAGGAAATCTACGATAGACTAGTGAGTTTATTTAAAGTTAATGATGCAAATCAAGTTTTGTTTCTTAGAAATAAGCTAAAGGAAATTAAGAAAGGAAAAGATGAGAGTATGCAAGCATACTTCTTAAGAATCACCGAGATCAGGAACAATCTCCTATCTATTGAGAAGACTATTACTGATAGGGAAATGGCACTCACGACTCTTGGAGGATTACCATCCAAATGGTACGTGTTCAGGACTACTCTTCTGAACAGTAATGTAATTCCTAGTTTCGAGGAATTAATGGCCAGATGCATTCAAGAAGAAACAAGGGTTGAAGAGCAAGAAATGCCCATGCCTATAGGTCATCCTGCTGCTTTTTCTTCTCATGCTAAGAAAAAGAAAAATTCCGAGACTAAATCAAAAATAAAGGTTGGACCTAAGGGTGGAAGAAAAGGACGATGTTAAATTTGTGATAAACTAGATCACTATGTAAGGGAGTGCCCTGATAGAAAGGACTCACACCGGAACGATGATCAAAATCAATCTGATGGCAATCAAAGGAATGGCAAATTCAATAGCAAAGGTAAAAGGAGTGTTGGTAATCGAGGAAGAGGACAACCATTCAAGAAGGCTAGAAATTCCAGGATGTATTATATGTACCTGACTTCAAAAAGAACCTGGTGTCCATCTCAGCAATGGAAGACAAAGGCTACAAGGTGAACTTCAGTGATGGCAAGGTACGTATGTGGAAAAACAATGTTAAAGATGTTTTCACTCTTGGGTTTCGAGTTGATTCATTATATCAGGTCAGTGGAAGTCCGCTAGGTGCCATGTCTTGTGACACATTTCTTCAGTCCAAACTTTGGCATCGGAGGTTTGCCCACCTTCATTATAAAGTTATACCTAATGTAAGACAAATGGTAACAGATGCCTGAATTCCGAGTAGAGAAAGAAGGTGTATGTCCAGTATGTGCCGAAGGAAAGCTCAAAAGGGGACCATTCCCCTCAAGCCAAAGCAATACCTCCTACATATATCAACTGGTTCACTCAAACATATCTAAGGCTGGCATCAAGAAGGAAACTACTACACCATATACTCCTGAACGGAATGATGTGATAGAAAGGAAGAACCATACGATTATGGATGTTGTCCGTGCCATGATCCATGATCTTCCGAAGTTTCTATGAGCCGAAGCTGCAATCACTGCCGTATATGTACAAAACTGATGCCCTCATCAAGCATTGGGATCCAAGACTCTTGAAGAAATGTTCACCGGTAGGAAACCTGATGTATCTCATTTTAGAATCTTTGGAAGCTTTGTATATTTTCATGTGCCGAAAGAGAAAAGGAATAAATTGGGTGCATCTGGAAAGAAAGGAATCTTCGTGGGCTATGGTGAAAATACTAAGGGTTATAGAATCTATGTTGCCGGTCAAAGGGAACTCGTGATTAGTCATGATGTCGCCTTTGCCGAAGATATGGCTCTCAGCAAGGTGGACAATCTTCCAACTTTGAGGAGCTCTCAAGAAGCCGACACCAGGGAACCAATGTCTGATGTGGAAGAACAAATGGATCCTATTGATCCACCTAAGCCTTCCTCTTCTAGGAAGAGGCCCTCTTAGCTTAGGGGGCTACTCGATGATGTTGAAGGACACACTACACGCCGAGGAACCTTCTATGAAAGTAAGATACCTGACCATCATGAGCACAATCATTCAAAATGAGCCTTCATCATTCTCAGATGTCGTCAAGCATCAAGTATGGAAGGATGCTATGACCGAAGAATATGAGTCTATTATGAAGAATGATCTCTGGGAATTAGTTCCCAGACCCTAGGACAAGACAGTTGTCACTTCTAAATGGATTTACAAGATAAAGCATGCAGCAGATGGAAGTATGGAAAAATATAAGGCTCATTTTGTCACTCGTGGCTTCTCCCAGAAGGAAGGTATAGACTATGACGAGATATTTGCACCTGTTGCCAGATATACCACCATCCACTTGATCATAGCCCTTGCGGCTTCACAAGGATGGAACCTACATCAAATGGATGTCAAGACCGCATTCTTGCATGGTTCAATCAAAGAAGAGGTCTACGTGGAGCAACCCAAAGGATTTGAGATTTATAATCGAAAATCTCATGTATGAAGGTTGAAAAAAGCCCTCTATGGGCTTAAGCAAGCACCTCGAGCATGGTATGGGAGGATCGATAGTTACTTGATGACGCTGGGATTCACTAGGAGTGAAGTCGATCCTAACCTTTACTTTAAGGTTGAAGATGACAAACCTCTCATACTGGTGTTGTATGTGGATGACCTCTTCCTAATAGGTGCAGACCCTCTCATTCACAAATGTAAGAGGGAGTTGGCTTCTGAATTTGACATGAAGGACTTAGGACTGATGCACTATTTCCTAGGACTTGAAGTTTGGCAGCAGCCAGGGGAAATTTTCCTATCTCAAGGAAAATATGTGGTGAAGATGCTGGAAAGATTTGGTATGGTGGACTGCAAGCCCGTAACTACCCCGATGGAGCTTGACTTCAAAAAGTTAAGCGGTAGTGCTACTGGACCTGTTTTACGAAATGCCACCGAGTATCGTCAACTCGTCGGAGCATTAATGTTCTTGGTGAACTCCCGTCCTTTTTGCAGTCAACACATTGATTCAACACATGGTTGAACCTCACCACATACATTGGATTGGTGCCAAGAATCTGTTGAGATATCTTCGTGGCACAATCACTTATGGGTTAAGATAAACTGTCGAAGATGTGAGACTACTTGGATATATTGATGCTGATTGGGCAGGCAATGTGGTAGACCATAAGAGCACTTCTGGGTGTTGTTTCACCTTAGGATCTGCTTCTATATCCTGGATGAGCAGGAAGCAGAAATCGGTGGCTTTGAGCACCGCCGAGGCAAAGTATATTGCTGCTAGCATGGCCTCCTGTGAGGCAGTCTGGTTGCGGAAGCTCTTCGGTGAGTTGTTTGGATTTACATTGTATACCACCGTGATCCTATGTGACAACCAGAGTGGAATTCGTTTGTCAGAGAATCTCGTATTTCATGATCGCTCCAAGCATATCGATATCAGGTACCACTATATTCGAGATATGGTGCAGCGAGGAGCTATAAGACTCCAACATTTCGGTACAGATGAACAGGTCGCCGACATTCTAACTAAGCCCCTAGGGAAAGTCAAATTCCTGACTTTTCGAGAACAACTTGGTGTTGTTCAAAGACCCTTTGATGAGGGTCATGTATGATGCATTGAGCTCTGGGAGCTCTGGGGGGGTGCAGGGTACTTCTTGGAGCGACATATGACCACAAGGTGATTCACTATCCCCTGGTGGTGTACATGTACACACCATGGCGACTATGTAGTAGGATGATTGGTTCTCCTGTGAGGTCTAGATGATGTGTTCTCTATGACGATTATGTAGCAGGATGATTAGTTCTCCTGTGAGGCCTGGATGATGTGTTCTCCATGGCGATTGTGTATTAGGATGATTGCTTCTCCTGTGAGAACGAGATTGATTAAGTTCTTCTGTCAAGGCATCCTACCCATGCAGTCTGGGACTCATGGGAAGTACCTCTCATCTGATCAATGAGAAGGGAAATGAAGTTAGGGACCATAGTAGTACCGATGGACGCATCGTTGTATCTACAGTACTCCCTATGCTAGGATGACCTTCATTGATCTAGGATCAATGATACTGGTCTGGGACCAGTGGTAGGAGTTGTACCCACTATGACGCTGACTTTGGGTCGGTTGAGACTAGTCTGGGACCAGTGGTAAATACTCTGAGACTGACTTCGAGTCAGTGAAGGACTAGTTTGGGACCAGTGGTAGGAGTGGTACCTACTATGATGCTGACTTCGGGTCGGTTGAGACTGGTCTGGGACCAGTGGTACGCACTCTGACACTGACTTCAAGTCAGTGGAGGATGATACTGGTCTAGGACCAATGGTAGGAGTTGTACTCACTATGATGTTGACTTCGGGTTGGTTGAGACTGGTCTAGGACTAATGGTACATACTCTGAGACTGACTTTGAGTCAGTATGATGCATCCTCAATCATTTCTTCTTCTTCATAATTTGGACAAAAGCATAGTAGAACAAAACAAAGCAAAACAAAGCAGAACATAGCACAACAATACAGATCAGTACAGGGCAGAACAGGCAGAATAGAGCAGAGCAGGGCAAGGGTCAAGCTATACAGGACAGTGCATTTGATGGATGAATAGAAGCGATCGACAGACATATTGCAAATGGAGTTCTCTCTAGTTGAGAGGGAGTGTTAAAATTGGCAACTAGGGCCAAACTCCATGTGGGTCATCTTATTCATGGTTGATAATATTTTTATTAGACTCCTCTCGTCAAGAGGTGTAGGATTGATCTAAATATTATCCAATTTCGATAAGTATTTATAAAGATATGAATTTATTTTGATTATGGAATTATTATCAAGCCTACCAACAACTCATGTACGCTCAGAAGCCCAACAGTCGCACCTATTCAATTATCATTAGATGTGTATAAATACAGGAGGACTTTTCCTCATTTGGACTCACTCAACTCATCACATCTCTCTCTCTCTCCAGCGCAATAAAGAGGCTCTTCTCTCCTGCGCATTTGGTGACTCTTCTCTCACACATGTGGAAGGACGCTGCTAAACCTGACACTGCAATTGCAGATCCAAAGTTTGACCAACATTGACCATCAGATCTCCTCCTCTGAACTGCATTGTAGGTCCATCTGGACCTCCTCTGAAGGCCACATTTTTTGGTGGTGGAATCAAGCCGATTCGACAGTCGGTTTGCGAGATATCGACTGCCCTAGTTTTGATGATGAAGCCGCTAATGCTAATGTTGCTAATCTAGAGTTTGCCACTGCTTATATAAATCAGATTTATTGTACTATTTCTCTCTGCTAAATTATTGAAGATAAAAGAAGATTTGATTAAAGGGTTTCCCCACA
Source organism: Pinus taeda (assembly GCA_000404065.3). Lineage (NCBI taxonomy): Eukaryota > Viridiplantae > Streptophyta > Pinopsida > Pinales > Pinaceae > Pinus > Pinus taeda. Next base: position 70,441 of record APFE030095722.1, on the reverse strand, counting down.
TTGTGGGGTTTGTCCCTAGCTAGCCGCCACATCTTGTGTCTCTTGTCTTGGCTTGTTTTCTGTTGATCGTTTAATGTTCTATCTGCACTTTACTTATGCACATGTGATTGCTAATCTGTGAATAATAATAAGAAAAAGAAGTAAATTTCTCTAAGCATAGAACATACCATAAATTAACAGCTGACCAATGCTGAATGAAGGCTTCCATATATGAACTATTGAGTATGAACATTGATCGTGCTCCCCCTAAGCACATGTTGGATTTTCTGATGGATGTACAATGAAGTACATGACTCTATGACTCATATGCCTTGTCCTATCACCAAGGACTCAAACTTACATCAATCACCCAATCACATTGGGTTCACATATTTTACATCATTATTACATCAACTTCCCAAACACAGTGGGGTTACAAATTACATCACATATCGAAAAGGACTTGACCACAATAGTCTAAACATGACTGAATTTTACAATGATTACATCATAGCTCTTTACATGACCTTTACATCAAATGCTAGATAAGACATTTATAACCAAGACCAAAGACCTCAAAAAGATCATGATAGTCATTAGCAACTATCATACACCATATATGATCTATAACATGAGCATCTAACAGTGCCATCAAGAAGAAAAACCTGTTGATAACTATCATTAAGCAAACATAATGCCAACAATGCATTATTTGAAGAAAATGCTCCCCCTGAACTTGTGCCATCTCTACAGACCAGTTCCAAAACCATCGAGTAAAATTTGAGCTTATTTCTTCATCATACCAATATATACACGATTGTTCAATTCAGAAATCGTGTATACACGCAACTTTTCTTTATAGGACCTGTGTACAAAAGTGAAACACTGAAATTTCACACCTTCAGCTCCCCCTGAGTCTGTTTTTTCTGTACCTGTGAGTTATGACTACACTAGAAACACTGTCAATAGTATAAGCAGCATGAAAAACAAAAACAACCATGGGAGTCATCATCAATTCACATATGTATTACTCCCCTTTAACATGAAGAATCAACTAAGTCATGAAGCAAATACCATTCCTAATTTCTGTCTGAGATATTCAAATGCCTCATGTGGAAGAGATTTTGTAGAAATATCAGCAACTTGTTCTTTTGAAGGAACACATTCCAGTTTAACCTTTTTTTCAAGCACATGTTCTCTTAGAAAATGATATTTAATTGGGATATGCTCAGCCTTTGAGTGCATAACCGGATTTCTTGAAATACTAATTGCACTTTCATTACCACATAGAAAAGAAATGGGTGGAGAACAGTTGATTTGAATGTGTTGCAATGTTTGCATCGTCTAGAGAAGTTGTGTGCAGCATGATGCAGCAACTACATATTCTGCTTCTGCAGAAGATAAAGAAATCGAGCTTTGTTTCTTGTTAAACCATGATACCAAGCAGGGCCCCATATAGAATTCTCTTCCACAAGTACTTTTTCTATCATCCACATTTCCTGCGCAATCTGCATCTGTATAAGCATGAAGAGTAAGATTTGCATCTTTGGGATACCATAAACCAAGGTTTTGAGTGCCGTGTAGATATTTAAAGATTCTTTTGACCACCTGAAGATGAGTTTCCTTTGGATTGGTCTGAAATCGTCCAACAATCGCAACTGCATGCATGATATCTGGTCTTGTTCCTACAAGATAAAGTCAACTTCTGATCATGGATCTGTATTCTAGTTGGTTGACTACGGGAGAATTATCATGTGACCGAGACTACATCTTGTCACCATGGGTGTGTAGATCAGTTTACAATATTCCATTCCATATTTCCTTAGAATTTGCTTAAGGTTCTTTGTTTGTGAGAGGAAGATGCCATTCTTTTCTTATTGAACTTGTAAACCAAGAAAGTATGTTAGTTCACCAAGTAAAGACATTTCAAATTCTTGTTGCATGACAGAAGCAAACCTTTGACTCATGGATTCTTCATTACTACCAAAGATGATGTCATCCACATAAACAATAACAATTGAAAGTTTACCATCATCCACCTTTATATATAGGTTTCTATCTGCAGACCCTTTAGTGAAGCCTTGTTGTTAAAGATATTTGTCAAGGTGATAATATCATGCCTTCTTGAGTTTGCAAACAAGTTTTTCATCATTACTTAGAATAAACCCTTCAGGTTGTTCAATATAGACTTCTTCTTCCAAGTCCCCATTAAGAAATGTAGATTTAACATCCATTTGATAGACTTTGAAATTACGAAAGCTTGAAAAGGCAAAAAACATTCTTATCGCTTCAAGTTTGGCTACAGGAGAAAATGTTTATTCAAAATTTATTCCTTCTTGTTGAGCATAACCTTCACAAATGAGTCTTGATTTATTTCTAATTTCTTCTCCATTCTCATTTGGTTTATTTTTAAAAACCCATTTTGTCCCAATTACATTCTTATCATGAGATCTAGGAACTAATTCCCAAGTGTGATTCTTTTCTATATGATCAAGTTCTTCATGCATAGCATTAACCCAACATTCATCTTTGCTAGCTTGATTTACATTTTGTGGTTCAATTGTGGATAGTAAGGCTAGATGACTGGGAATTCCAACAAGAGTTCTTCTAATTTGTATTTCAGATTCTTTACCACCTAGAATTTGATATTCTGGATGGTTTTTCTTAACATACCTTGATGGAGTCTTTTCTGGTTCTTTTATATTGTCACTTCCTTCATCTGATTCTTCATTGATTTTTTCCTCCTCATTATTTTGGTTAGATGTAAGAGGATCTTCGTCATCTATTGGTGATTCCCTTTTGATACTTGTGGATGCGTCATCAATCACACATCAATGCATTCAACAATATTTTTTAGTCTTTTATTCTAACATTTATATCATTTGCTTCTAGCGGAGTACACAAGAAGAATTCCTTCATCAACTCAAACTTCAAACTTTCCAAGTTTATCCTTATTATTCTTTATACAAAACTTACTTCCAAAAAATATGTAACGCTTAACAGTTGGGTGTTTACCGTACCAAAGTTCATAAGGCGTTTTATCACTATTCACTCGAATATGAGCTATGTTAAGAATATGAGCCATTGTATGTGTTGCTTCACCCCAAAAGATACTTGATGTCCCGGACTCATCAAGCATGGCAGATGCCATTTCTTGAATTGTTCTATTCATTCTTTTTGCTACCCCATTTTGTTAAGGAGTCCTAGCTATAGAAAACTGCCTCTTGATGCCATGTTGTTCACAAAAGTCGAAAAATTCATTTGATATGTATTCCCCTTCCTTGTCATATCTAAGACATTTGATTTTCAAGCCTAATTCATTCTCTACTAAATCTTTGAAGACTTTATATTTATCAAATGCTTCATCTTTATACTTCAATAAACCAATCCAGCACATTCTAGTAAAATCATCAATAAATAAGATGAAATATTGTTCTCCTCTAAGTGACTTTTTCTTTACTGGTCCACATACATCAGTCTGAATAAGTTCAAGAGGCCTACTTTCTGAACTTTCTTTGGCATTGAATTGTACCCGGATTTTCTTACCAAATTAACATGCTTTGCATATGGTATTTTCTGGTAGAAAGATATTTGGCAAATTACAAACTACTCCTAGCTTGTTTGACTTATGTAATTCACAGAAGATTAGATGTCCTAGTGTTTTGTGCCATAACCAACCTTCTTTTGTTTTGCTTAAGTAACAATGTTCAAGACCGTCTTCCAAGACATAGACATTCCCTTGAATTCTTGGTCCTTTTATTATGGTATTTCCCGTATCGATACTTTGAACTACACAATTCTTTGATCCGAAAACAACTTCATTCCCTTGATCACACATTTGGCTGACACTTAACAAGTTATGCTTCAATCCATCAACAAATAAAACATTTTTAGCTTTAACCTTTTCTTTTAACATAGCAGTTCCTTTTCCTTTGATAGTAGCAGGTGTATTGTTTCCAAAAGTTACGTTCTTTTCTTTATTTATTTCATTAAAAGACATAAATTTATCTTTATCACATGTCATGTGTTTTAAGCATCCACTATCAATGTACCACAGATTTTCTTGATCCCCTGCATATAAAGCTAGACCACAATTCTTAGATTCAATGGTTTTCTTCTTCCATACCTTAGATGTTGTTTCCATTTGCTTATCCTGAGATATTGATCGTCCTTTTCTCCTGCATTCAGATTCCTTATGCCCAAAGTTATTGCAAAGGGAGGGTTTAGTTTCATATTGAAGAGACGAGAAAGCATTGTGATAGAATTTCTCATTCTTTTGTTTTCTTTCTTCCCTAGTCATGATACTTTTGTAAGCAACACATTGAGTAGTGTTATGGCCAAAATTGTGACAAGCAAAACATTTTCCATTAAAGTAGAATCGTCTGCAAGCATAGTACCATCTAATGTTATTATTTTGATTGAATAGAGAAGAGTTTACCTGGGAGGTATTTGGTCATTTATTCTTTTGTTGTAAGAAAAAGAGATGTTGACTACTTCCTTTTACTGCATTGAAATAGCTTCATGTTTCTATATTTGGTTCTTTATTCTTTTGTTGTAGGATGGAGTGATGTTGACTGCTTCATTTTACTACATTGAGATATCTTCTTTTGTTTGTAGAAGACTTTATAGTTCTTTATGTTTCTTCACAGTATCCAAGCCCTGTCTTTATAAGAGGTGAGCGTTAAACCTTTATGATTTCGTCGAAGGTTTCAGATCATTTAGAAAATCTAAGATTAAGACTTTTTGCTTTCTCATGTTCTTTCCTTAGGCCGACTATTTTGCATTCTAGCTTCTCATTATGTTTTTCTTTTTCTATGATTTGTTTCTTCAAAGTTTCTTTTGTTAATTTAGCTTCTTCTAAACAGATCTTAAGTTGAGATATTTCTTCAACAAAAATTTATTTTTCTTCTAGGGCATCCATGAAATTATCATCAAACTCAACTTCAAATGCCATAAGCAATTGACAGTCTTGATCAAACTCATCTTCTTCATTACTATCATTTTTGCATACACAAGGAAATTGATCACATTTAGAACAAAAGTCCATAACTGATAATGTTTCTGAATATCTGCTTCCATTTACTATCTTCTTCCTTGGGGTTGCTTTCTTCTTTTATGTCTTTCCCAATGTCTTGATGAATCTCCTTCAAGCGATCAAGCTCTTGCCAAAGGACCAGCTATGATTCCAATTGTTGGGAAAAACACTAAGAGGAGGGGGGGTTGAATCAATATTTTCAAAATCACAAAATTTTCATATCATATTCTAATTTATGTACGTGACTTTACGGAAAGGTACCCACGTGTGTACGTGATTGTTCATAATACAACTAGAGTACATCCAATAAACCTATGTTTCAATTAATTGATCATATGTTTATCTTCAGCCAGGCATCAGTACTTTATTAAACATTAGATAGACAGTAACCATGTACAGTGAGAAAAATAAGCCATCACACCTAAGCAACACACATGTACACCAGGATTTAAGGTAAAAACCCAATGCGGGAAAAAAAACACCTGTCGTTGTTGTCTATGTCTTCTTTTAATTAAACCAAAAAAAAAAAATTACAATCATGTACTTGTGCATACTCATACCAGTGTCAGGCACCCACCTACAGAAGGCTACAACCTTCGCTCATTCTCCAGCTCCTATTGGAAGGGAGATCCAACACCCTAGTGCTTGTACTGGTGTGAACTTGTACCAATACGTAAGCACCAACCTGCAGAAGACTACAACCTTCACTCATTCTCCAGCTGCTATTGGAAGGGAGCTCCAACCCCCTGATCTGATTTACCAACTACCACTGAAAGGAAACTCCAACTCCCTCAACTTTGGGGACCACATTTCATAAATTTTCATATTGGATCCACCTGCTACAACACATCATAACTTGTAGGCCACATTTAATCAAATTTTCAGACTGGACCCACTACCAACATTAAGCTCAATATCAATCATGAAACTATAACTCATCACTGTAACTCAATCATCAAACTCTGACACAATTGAATCAACCAATCACTAAAACCCAATCAACTGAAACCCAATCAAAACTCAACCAATTAATCAGATCATTTTATCCAGAATATCAGACATCATATTGCACATCATAGAGACTAGATCCTATTACTATAAACCCTGGTTAACAATCTGTCAAGCTGTATATGCTACTTTACAATAGCAAACCTGCGTGTGTACATGTCTTTCATGAATCATACCCGCGTACAGATCTTAAACCTATTTAAACTGAAAATTGAACAACTACCATTCTGAAACAAACATTGGATCATACTCAGATCTACTGGAACATTCTGAACCAATCACAAAACTTTCTATGATCTTCAATCTCAATCAACGGGTAACTTCAACATTCTTCAATTAATCAATTCACAATCAAACCATCATTGTTTAAGCACAGATCATTAAGAAGACTTCATTGGCAGACAGCAAAAACACATCAAAAACTTATTAACTGATCAGACATTCTTTTTCATCAAAACCCTAGTTTTTGTATGCGATTTCCTCAAAGCATATTCGTGTGTGTACACGCTTCTCAGGAACCAAACCTGCACATACGTGACTTACCATAAACACATCCGCGTGTGTACGCGCTTTTCAGGCTATAAAACCCGTGTACAGATCTGAAAATTCAGAGTCAAATCTTCGCTGCAACACAGAGCTTCAAAGATACCCAGATCTCGACATACACAGAGAAATCATGCGTTAAGACGCCATCAACACAAATCAAATCATCCCATAATCATGATTATCATCTCAAAACTATTGGATCTGATTCATCATCAAACTCTCAGGTGCATACTTAGTTTAGATCAGGGAAAGCATCAATAGCCCATAACATGCATATTTGCTTAAGATCTAACTATTTATAAGATTTCCATCACTTGCACACACTCATCCGCATCACCTTATATAGTTTAGCCTTTTTCAATACCACGGGTCAAAACCATACTCCAGCCGATGGTTTTCTTAGACAGGATCAAAACATCTATTAGTTCGTTCAATACCACAGGGCAATACCATGGTAAGGACCCTTGGTATTTAGAATACCATGGTGCAGAAACTGTACGAGCCTTTACTTCTTCATACTCGTGTGTGTACGCAGTTTTGTTTAACAAAACCCGTGTATACTTCTTGAACTCTCAACTTTATCATACCTCTGCCTCTAAACTGCTATGCATTTGCCAAAACATTGTCACATATGTAAAACATTCTATCACATCTTGTTTACATCTTCAACAAGTAAGTTTCCATCAACAGAGAACTCATCAAGTAGGTTGTCATTCATCAAGTAGGTTGCCATCAAGGACAACACGTAATTCATAATGCAAACAACAAACAAGGATGACATGTCTATTGGTTCAACCCTATGGTTCGTTGAAGGAAAGTGATAGATGGTTAATGCCCTACAAAGAAAATCTAAAAGATGAAGGCTCCATAATGAAGAAGATGAAGTTCATGACATCGAAAGAAGGATCCCTAACAAGCAGCTGATAGTACCATGATCTCCACCAAAGAGCAGATAGTTGCTACTGGTAACAAGTCCCTAGTTAAGAGGGAACTTGGGTATGCTCATTTTATAGGAATGAGCATATATTTCCTAGTTGAGAGGGAGAGATAGACACATCATTCTTGTCTTCATATTGTAAAGAAAGAATGGAGGATTGGGTAAGCATCTGAGATGGATTCTGATACTCTTTGAGGATATGGTAGGGCATCCAATAGGTAAGAGTAGTCAAAGAGGAAATTCTTTAAGGATGTGTTATTCCAAGATATGAATTGTCCTAAAAGGACATACCCTATGAATACTCAGGTGGGGTATATGCCTTGGGAGACAATGATGGTGGTGTCTATCAGTGATTGATCTCGTCAACATTGTGCTTTGATCTTGTGGAAAGAGAAAGTTGTTAGTCAAGGCCTTGCTCGATGAAAATGTTGGTTGGTATGATGAGATGCTATGACATAAGCTAAGTAGCTTATGAGATGGCTTACCAATCTGACTCTTCTTATGAGAATTCTTTAGTTTGAGAATGTCCAAGTACCTTGTATGGATTATGAATACCTCCCTAGTTAAGAGGGAGCATTGAAATATGTAACTAGGTTCGGTCTTCATAATGACATGTAATAATGATTTTGTGTATTTTGATGTAAAGAGAGATAAAATTATTATTGTTATTATTGAGGCATGGGTTTCATGCTCAAGGTTATTTGTTTTATAGGTGAAGTACCCATTGAGTGCTTCTAGGGTTTGTCATTGAGACTACAAGTCAACTGAGTCATCGTCATGTATGGAAGACCCTTTTGGGCATGTTAAATATTGTAAAGAAAAAATTATTTGAGTCAAATTAGAGTCAAATGCCCTCCAAGAACTCGTCACAATGCTACAAGAAGTCAACCTTCAAAAGGATGATAAGTTAGCCTACCAAGTGGATCAAGTTAGCCTATTAAGGCACCCTATGAATTCTATATATAGAGAGCTCGACCTCATTAGTAGGGGAATCAATTAAGTTTGTTTTGAAGAGCAACAAGCTCGAGTATATCCAACAAAAGAGAGAAACCAAACAGGGGAAAAGTGAGGTTTAGAAGGATTGTTTTTGTGCCATACACCTCACACATGCAAGATATTTAGGGCTACTTTATGTTGCAGCGAAGATCAAAAATTACAGTCACTTCAAGATGCTAAAACAAGGTGTCAAGGATTAGTTCGCTAAGCCGGATTGTCAAGGAAGACGAATCAAGACGAATCATCCCAAGCAAGGAAGAGAATAATTGCAAATCTGCCCTAATCTATCCACATGTGTGGAACCGTAGAGATTACAAGCATGCCAAGAATTGCATACATATGATAGATGCCTAAAATTTGAAGAGAAGTTAAAATTTGTAGTGTTACAAGAAGTTTGACCATCGTTGACTTTGTGGAAGAAGAGTTGATCAAAGAAGTGATTTGACTTGGACTTGGTTAAGGATCATAGGTCTTGGAATTGGTCAATTGAATGTCCTATAAGAAGAGGAGTTCTTGTGGATTTTCCTCTCAACAGGAGAGGTTTTGGCCCTGGTTGATAGCCTATATCTTGTGTCCTCCTCTCAATATTCTTTTTTGTTTTGGTATTTGTTTAATGATGATAACACTAATTATAATAGGGTAAAAGAAGTTAATCAAGTCAAGTAAAATACATCACAAGCAACTACCAAAGTAAGAGAAGTCACCTAATCTAGTTGCCTTAGATTTATAAACATGAAATTGTGTATAAATACAGATAGCTTAATCAAATTTCCATTAAACATAAGTTTCATATTCAATTTCTTAATGAACTATTTATTGTAAATCAACGATGCATCTTCTTCACACAATTAAATCTAAAATTTAGTGCCAACAAATTGAGGTTAGAAAGGATTGCACCCAATACAACCTTAGGTTCATGAAAAGCATTATGACTTCATGATCATGCCCTTCTAGTTGAGAAATTCCCCTCCCACATTCTAGGAGCCTCGCGAATAGGTTGTCCAATTCATTTCTTTGAGAATGTGCCTCACTCATCTTTAGTGACACATTGATCTACAAGAGAAAATGGGAAGACCATATCCATCATGTAGATAAGGTACTACAATGCTTGGAAGAAAATCAATTGTAACAAAGAAGTACATATGAGCCTCTAGCAAGGGGGAAGTCCCATTAACATTAAGGGTTTTCACAATTTATTAGGCCTCACAAGTTTTTTACAACAATGTGTAGGGATCATTGTGATCTAGTCCTCTTAAATCAATAACGAATACATTTTTTAAAAGAACACAAAACATGGCCATCACAACACAAGCTACATGACTCTAATGGATAACATAATTTCTATTAACTAGTCACAATTTCTTGCTATCATGTGACAAGATTCGTCATCCAAAAATATACATCTTGTCACTAACTCACTCATAGCTTACATGGTTGACCTCATTACCCAATACTTAATCACATACTAAGTTTCGAGTTTGGTTTCAGATTTCATCATTCATGTAAATTATGGTGTCTTAATCAATTGTAAATAAAGAAGTACAAATGAGCTCCTAGCAAGGGGGAACTCTTGTTAGCATTAAGGGTTTTCACAATTTATTAAGCCTCAAAAGTTTTTACAACAATGCGTAGGGACCATCGAGGTCTAGTCCTTTTTACATCAATTGCAAATACCTTTTCTGAAAGAACACAAAACATGGGCATTACAACACAAGCTACATAACTCTAATCATTAACATGATTTATAACAAGTCAAAAAGTTCTTACTATCCCATGATGAGATTCATCATCCAAAAATACACATATTGTCACTAATTCACTCATAGCTTACATGGTTTACCTCAATACCCAATACTTTGGTTGCATGTATTGGGTAGTACTTGTGTGGCCCACTCACACCCAAATCATCATATATAGTTTATCTATGGATATAGGCTTCTAATCACCCCACACTCACACCCAAATCATCATATATAGTTTATCTATGGATATAGGCTTCTAATCACTTACTAAGTTTCAATTTTGTTTCAGATTTCATCATTCATGTCAATTATGGTCTCGTCATCAAAGCTATGACCTCTACATAACATTTTCTGTGCAAGAGCAATTATCATCAAGAAGTAAATGCTTAACGATAATGCAAAGGTTAATCATGTAAGGAACTAAAATGATGATATAATGATCCTTAAACCCAATTACACCTAAAGCATCATTGATGTGTTTATCAATCACTTCGGTTATTTGAAGTCAATTACCCTTGCTTTGAAAAGTTATAGCCCTGAAATGATTTACACACGATAGCAATTATAGCAATTTACATCAAGAAGTTTAAGTGAACATTTAATGGTTTCCACACCAAACCCCCTTGCATCGTTCATGCAAAGGTCATTCACATAAGTCATGAGAAATTAAAACAATGATTTAATGATTCCTAAATTCAATTAAATCTAAATCATAATTGATATGATTATTAATCACTCGGTATTTATTTGAACCTATGTCCCCAGTCACTAAATCTATAATATTTAATTGATTTTTGAGGTCAAGTTTCCACATATACCACTTCCCAGTTATATTTGCACTCTCTAAAAAATAAAATAATGCATAAAACCTTTATTTCTCATTATGAATAATTATGATGCATAAAACCTTTATTTCTCATTATGAATAATTATTAGTATTAGTTATAACTTCAGATCAGAAAACCCCATAAATCTCACTACAATTTCACTTGATTTGTATATTCTTATGTTCTATCGTATCATATATTTAAACACGATTTTTGTACCGCAAAACGGAATTGCAGCAGAAGCCAAAACCAAGTAGGGCATAATTAGCAAATCCGCGCGTGAAGCTGAAATAGTTTATTTCCCATGTAAACAATCAAAAGGATTCAGCCATCCTTCGAAATCAAAATCAGCTTTTCTAAGCGCAACATAAAAGAGCCGACAAAGCAAACTATAGGCTTCTACACCATAATATCTAGAACCTTCGCTCTTTCGAAATCAAAATCAGCTTTTCTAAGCGCAACATAAAAGAGCCGACGAAGCAAACTATAGACTTCTAGACCATATCTAGAACCTTCGCTCCTTCGAAATCACAATCAGCTTTTCTAAGTGCAACATAAAAGAGCCGACGAAGCAAACTATAGACTTCGACACCATATCTAGAACCTTCGCTCCTTCAAAATCAAAAACAGCTTTTCTAAGCGCAACATAAAGAGCCGACGAAGCAAACTATAGACTTCTACACCATATCTAGAACCTTCGCTTGTCCCTCTTTCTTTAGGTAAACCATCCCTTATGAAGTCATGCCCTTCAAAGGATACTAATAATGAACGGAAAAACCAAGGGACACTGTATGACCTACAGAACCAAGGCAACAATGGAATAAAATCATAAGATAGCAAGTCCTACGAGGAAAGATGCGTTGCTATCGCAAAGGAAGAGCAGAATTAAAACTGGAAGAAAAGACAAGTATCCAATCCCCACATTTCTAGGAATGGCCATCCCTATAAGAGAATCCACCAGACATTCTAATAATCACAAATATGTAGGAGCTGGCTCCATAAATGATCAAGTATAGATAAGCATTCAAAAATAATTTCAGATTTAATTAAAGAGATTCCACCAAAAGAAACCTAATGTCCATCGTCAAATAAAGTTCGTTATATTAGTGTAAAAGAACTAAACATTATAGGAATCAACAGCGACAAAGCTGTATCATCTTCCGTATTACGGCCGTTGGACCTAAAAGTCAGCAGAATCACCAGATGATTTAGTGGCTGTGATACTCGATATTTCTGGTTCCCTCTTCGTGCTCTCTTCAGAGACATCATTATTGTTTGAATTTGACGTTGTAGCTTCACAACCTGTCAGATATTCCTTGACATATTCCAAGTCCTGCTCTAGCTGAAAAACTTTTTTTGTCTTTTCTTGAAGTGCGTGCTCCATCTGTAGCAGTTGTGCCTTAAGCTCGTTCCTTTCCTCTTCTGCACTCTTAGGTCGCAATATAGACTGCAAGACAAAGACAATAAACTAGGGCATCGTTAGAAGGGCAATGCATAGATTGATTTGAGGCAACACAAACATGACACCTAAAATAGAAGTCTATCCACCATTCTCTATCTTACAGTTTGGAAAGCTATATTCAGTTTCAATTGACCTCTCTGACATTATTTTCACAGGTTCATCTATTTTCATTCATTCAGTTTAGTAGAATCACATTTGGAATATGTGGTCTTCTATGATTATCAAAAAATAAATGACACTCCCTTATTGTTTCAACCCAAAAGCAAGTAATTCAACTATACATAATTAAAGCAAGAGTCTGTATATTGAAGAATTTAACAAAATACAATCTACAAACAAAACTATTTTTCTTATTTCACGTTTGATTCCTATTTCCCATTTCTGTTCATTGGCCTCCAACAATATTACTGCACTTAAAAGGTCAGCACTGTTATCTGGATTCTATGCATGGAGATAAATTTCAAGATGTCATAAGTGAATGAGATAGACTCCAGAAACAAAAGATGTTAATGCAATACATGCACAACCCTTTAAATTGCATTGTTATCGTTCCTGTGGTACTTTGGTGGACCTGATATCTTTAGTACACTTGGGTCACTCGTTCAACTGTTCCTTCTGCCTTAGCCTATCAGTTTAAAACTTTAATCTATCAGTTCCTTCAACTGTGACGGTTATACAGCATGCTAGGCACCCTAGAGTTTGTACCTTTAGGATGGATATTTCATTGGACCAGATATCCTACTAACAGCAGATTGGCAAAGATTACTTCAATTTCTTCCTCCAAAGTGATGCCTCGAGGAATATAATCACCAACGTAATGCCTTGAGGAATAATCATACTCGAAAAACAAACCCAACTAACCCAAGGATTTTGCTAGTCATACATCATATGAGAAAATCACCTATCCAAACACAATCCCAAATCTACCAAAGGATTTCTTGAGAAAGGGACGTGCTATTTTCTTCACCGATAACACTTCTACAATATTCTACCTGCAACAATAGACCTAAGGGTTTCTATCAACATTCAGATATTCTCTCCGAATATTTTTACAACTGCCATGGCTTCAACTTCACCGAACCTTGCACCTCCTTAAATAATGATTATCGGTACAGTAATCTCACTAGCTCTAGAGAAGAAAGTAATATCATTGCACTTGAGCCAATACAAGTAATATCACGCATTTGAGCCAATACAATTCTCTTTCTAGCTAAATCTTTTTTATTTATGTGTTCAGTTCCATCATTGTACTTTTAATTACCTCATACTACTACGCTTATCTGATATTCTATATTATTACCTTGTAAAAAAAATTCTCTGATCATTCATTTATTGATTTACTCAATTCAGAGGTTTCCATTTTCCCTAGTCATCATATGCTAGTTAGAAACCACCTGAACATTTCAATTTGAACACCCTAATTTACCAAGAAACAGTGGGAATTTCATTTTCTCAGAACTGGAGATGCCCTTATATGGATCAGTAGCCCCAATAACCCAATTCTATTGCTGACATAACAAAGGAAAGTTGAACAATGTCAAGAAATTAGTCAAAGAAGTAGCAAAATTAAAATGAGAGTCAAATAGATGGGGGGAGAGTGAGGCAAAGATTAAGATGGAGCAGAATATCAGCAGCATACAGAAATGTATGCTGCACATAACAAGAAGCATAGTCAGCATACTTATGTGTATCGTGCAAACACTTTTAAAACCACAAACCTGAAGAATACAAGTAACTAGGTGAATATTTATAGGCTGGTTGCACCTCCTTTTCAAGATAGTGTCTTGATATTTCTTCCGATCTGGCCCTCGTAACTGTTTCTCGAAGGTAAGGATGCATTAGGACTACAACATTAGAAAAAACAACTTGAGAACCATCAATAATGGCATAACCTAGAACTAGTAAGCTATCATTCCCCATCAATTCCTCCCATTTGCATCCTGGTCTTCAGTAGTGGGGGTAACATTAGTTTGATGAATTGGTGCTTCCAGCAGCAAAAATTAGAGAAGATATTTTTCTTCAAGATGTTTCCTCTCGATAAAATGAGAAGTATCAATTGAAAGGGCCATACTTGATGATTCTGTGGTTGATTTGTATAATATGGAATATTCTCTCATCTTAAATGTTAAAGATAGAAGTTAAAAACAAGACAGTGGTTGTTACTATTGATGGAGCTCCATGAAACCTGATAGCAAGTTCTGCAGTGGAAAATATAAGAATAAGGACTCAACCACATCTAAACACCTACCATCATCCAAAAAAAGACTAATGAAAACAGAAAATAAGTTTCTTTCAGCGTAAGTTCAGTTTTCTATTATTTCTAAATACAACAACTTAGATGTAGACTCCATGGAGTAGCTTGGAACCTTGGACACTGTTCAAGCATTTTCTTTAGCAGATGCTTCAAATAAATGAAGCCTAAAATAACAGTTCCAAAGATAAGTTTTTCGAATATGGTGCTTCATACCTTCTATGGGCAGTACCACTATTCATGCATTATGTCCCTGTAAGAAATTCTCAGGCAAGGAAGCATGTCATCTTTCTCAAAAGAGATGCATTTGATTATGATTAACTGTAAGAGACCAAACCACTGGTTTGGGCTAGTACGTCAGCCATAAAGTAACCAGAACAGCAGGAAGACTTGGGAATTGGCTGAATTACTAGAGCCTAGAGGTATTTGAGGCTGAGGTGCCCTAGAGACTACCTCAAAACAAGCTTGCAATGATTTATGGTGTTGTACTGTATGCCTGTCTTGTAGCATGCAGAAATACAAAGACAATCAGAAGAGTTGTTCAGAGATGGCTACATCCATAACTCTTCATCTCCCTGTGGCTCTCTGGTGATTTTGCAACCTTGAAAGGATCGTTCATGGTGCCTGTATTGAGGATTAAGTCATCAACAAAAATTGCAAGTCAATAGCATCTACCTTGCCTTAATGCTTTGTTGGATTCATTAACCTTTGTATTTCAGCAAACTAGGCTTGTCACCATAAAGTGTGCACAGTGGAGGAGGATACTTAAATGATTCATTAACCTTTGTATTTCAGCAAACTAGGCTTGTCACCATAAAGTGTGCACAGTGGACGAGGATACTTGAATGATTCATTAACCTTTGTATTTCAGCAAACTAGGCTTGTCACCATAAAGTGTGCACAGTGGAGGAGAATACTTGAATGAATGCTTTGAAAACAAAACAGGAATTCACAAGCTTGATGCCTTCTTTTCAACCAGCACTCCACCAATCTTTTCTTCCAAAATGCTTCTTACAGCTATTCTTCAGCTATGTAGCAGTGCTATGAGGGCGTTTCTATGCTATCAAAATCACCTAGTGATTGCACCTGGCCTCATTCACACCCATTTGAAGGATTTTGAACCCAGGAGTTAGCATTAATAACTCGTGATTGATGTTAGGCCCTTTCTTGATGATTCTGTCATGGTAGACTTGGACAAATATTCTCATCTTAAGTCGTACATGAGAAAAACATCATCATATTTGTCAAGACTTAGAAAGTTCAGTTAGGGAAGCGTCCGATGAACATGAAATAAAGTTCATTTCAATTGTTTTTACTTGCTATTTGGGGTATATTGCAATTTCATCCTGAAAAGGTTACGGTTGTCATAAATTGGTCAGAATATGCATGAGCTTTGGTAGATTCTTGGACTCGAAAACTAAAATTTAAGTTTGTATGATGGTTTTCTGAAACAACATATCACTTTGCATAAGCTTGCTTAGGTGAAGAAAACCTTTTTATAGATTTCAGAAGAGCAAGCTGCTATGATTGCCGCATTAGATAACCTACTACCGTCTGCAACCAAGGCAGATACATTGAAAACTTGCAATTGGAATTCTTACTCAACATAGTAGATTTACAGCCTTTGATTTGAAATCTTGTAAGGATATTATATAGAATTATTGTAATCGTTACCACAGTAACAAGACATAGGCAAGAAAAACTTGGCAAGTCATCTCTGCTTGGCTAGATGACCCACCTATGACAAGGCCAATCCACTCCTCGCTCAGCCTATCTTCATGTTTGTTTCAATACAACTACAACACTTACATCAACCAACAGAGTTTGATAAATATGTTTGCAGAAACAAAGAAAAAGTGAAAATATGTATTCGCACATTATCAATATACATTACAAAGCTATGAATCCCCTAACCAACACTAGTGCCTCTGAAAACAATCAGATTTAATCGGCCGGAATTTTGTTCCCACTTTCTATCTGGGATCTAAACCCTGTGTGCTCCTAACTATATCCACTACTGAATCAGAAGAACCTTGAGAACCTAAAGACCCAAAAGAACCAATAAACTATTTTTGGGGTTCAATAAACTATTGAAAAAAAAATGTTTGTCAATTACTACAGATACACGCATCCCAGAGCAAAGCAGTAAAGACTTCTCTGTAAGATTCCCAAGGCTGTTGCCACCGACAAGTTCTGGGAACAACTCGCAGTGTGTGGATTCATCATCTCAATGTTTGCTTGTAAGTCTTTCATTATCCAACATTGAGTTGCGGGATTTCTCCCTCTGCAAGGATGGGTTTAAACTTTTGCTGCTTCTGCAAGTTGGACTGTGGACCTATTATTTTCTGCAGACTGGTTTGTAAGCCTTAAAATTCTCTTGTAGATCATCAGATTCCACAACCTCTCATTAAGTCACACTGTCCTTGCTCTCCTTGCACTGTATTAAGGTTGTGGATGCTTCCATTTCTACAAACTCCTGCAAATACACAACACAAACTCTTCCTTTTGTGTTCCATACATTGTGCACTAAGCTTTTGCATGCCATATATTGCACACTATGCACTACATAATGCTGTTGCTCAATGTGGCCTGGCCACTAATGAGGCCTCCCCTTTTTTAAAAGTGATGGTTCTCCATCATATTGCCGATTAAATAAGGATATTCTTCGAACATTAGATCTTCAGTCAGCTACCTCTTCGAGGTTGGTTTGTAGTTTTGCTGCTTCTGTGATGTTGGGTTATAAGTTCACTCCTGTAAAGTTGGATTGCAAGTCGATTGATTCAGAAAGGCTGGATTGCATACCTTCTACTTCAGTAGGTTGGGTTTCAAGTTTCAAGGATGTGTCACATATCTTCAAGTTCCACAACCACTCTTTGTATTCCACTAAACTTGCACTACTTGCATTATGGTAAGGTTATGGATCCTGCCATTTTCACAAAGTCTTGTAAATGCACACCACTAACTCTTCCTTTTGTGTTCCATATATTGTGCAATCAGTGTTGCTTGCTATTTATTACACACCATGCACAATGCAACCTGTCAAGCCTACCCTTTTTTAAAATGATGGGCATCCATCATCTATTAGGAAGGTGAGGAAAGACAGAAAGAAAAGGGGACCACAAAAGGTAAGGACGAGAGATCTTCTTCAAATCATGTTATCGAGGACCAAAGTCATGTAACATATTACAAATTTCGCAAGTAAACACTTCACTAATCAACATCCAAACAAGAAAAAAACGAAAAGGCAAGCAGCAACAAAAGCAATTGGTAAGGAGTGTCAATACTTCACCCGAAGTGGATGAGTTGGCATTCAAGCTTGAAACTCCCTCCTCTATGGTTTCATGCCTTCCTATTAATATCCCTTCGGTGTCGCTTCATATGTGGACAACAGAGCATCAAGGCATATGACGTTCCACAAGAAAATTTTCAACAAGTCTCAAGAACAAGATGTTAAGTGTTAACATACAAGTGGAGTGTTATAAAATCGGAAAGGCAAAAAGATTTTCTTATATTGATAATTACTTGTGATATTCTTATGTTCTTACTAACTTCTTTATGTTCTTCTTTTATCTTCTTCTCATCAAGCAATCATCAAAAGAAAAACGTGAAGACCAAGGACACTAGATGTAGGGACTGAGCAAGGGCTAAAACCCCCTTTATAGGGGAAAACCCAGTCAGAACTCTTCCTTCAGTAGATTCAAATTGAGATAAACCAAGACCCTAGACCAAAAGACTTTCCTCCTCCACCAAGTCAGCTCTCCCTTCTGATAAATATTCTCTTCCAAAGTTACCAAGTGCCAGCTTCTCAAATGCCGCTTTAACCGAGACTTTCGACCCCTAGCTTTAGAACTTTGACCCAGCTTTAGGACTACAGTTTCTATCTAACAACTTCAATAGCTTTAGCCTAGCAGCTTCATGGCTTTGACCTTCATGCAGCTTCACAACTTCGACCTTGATGCAGCTTCAAAGCTTTGATGCAGCGTCAGAGCTTCGATGCAACTTCACAGCGTCGATGCAACATCAGAGCTTTGATGCAGCGTCACAACTTCGACCTTGATGCAGCTTCAGAGCTTCGATGCAACTTCACAAGTTCGACCTTGATGTAGCTTCACAACTTCGATGCAACTTCACAGCTTCGATGCAATTTCACAGCTTTGATGTAACTTCAGAATTTCGTTGCAAATGAGAGAGAGAGAGACCCAAAAATTTCGATTTCAACTTCCTTCTTGAACTTCGCATTTTTTCTGCTTCCAACTATTGCAATTCAAACTTGTGAGAGATGTGCTTCCAAATGAGTTGAGTTGCTCCAATATATAGTGAGTTTGTGAGGTCGAACTACCTTGTTCCGGCCGATTTGTCCTTTCATGTGGTCAACTTGGTGGACGAGGCCTAATTGACCTATTTTACAATAAAATAAATTTCTTTCTTGATGAATAAAGCCCAAGAAGGACCTTTTACATTATGACATGGACAAGGACACTTGACATAAACCCTAGCAGTCTTCAATGGAGGCTTTGACCTAAAAATAATTGACCCAAGCATAAAACCCATGCTTTAATAAGTCAACTTCTTTAATAATTAATATTTTTTTTTCGTTCTTTTGACGAATACATTACATCATGACTCAAATACAATTATGAAGACCAACACTAGTTACATTCTTCAACGCTCCCTCTTAACTAGTTAGGTATTCATAATTACATATATATAGAGGTACATAGAAGTTCTCAAAAACGAATTACAAAGAGTTCTAGCACACACAGTGTTGCAGACTAGATACCTAACCATGGTAATCTATCCAAGTGGGACTAAGATGGACTCAAGCTTTCAGCCACACTAAGTACCATCAGGGTTACTTGATAACCATCAACCTAGTGATCTAGGTGCGTATCCAAAGTCGGAGCTCCATGACCATGCACACCCTCCCTCTCCGGGATCTAGACATCAACACACTGGCTGGCCAAAAGCATCTTGCCATTAGATGCTTCACCTCTCCTTGTAAATTAACCCAGATATATCCATTTGTACAAGCATGCTTCCAAAGTGTTCATTCTACTTATGGACAGATCTATTTGTACAAACACAAACCCTAATAAGTAATAAACTTTCAAATATATATACAAGTAAACACAAACCTTCGAGGTCCTCAATCATTCAGATGTTGCTAATATCATCATTAAGTTATCCAAATACATCTTGTCGGAAGCTTTCTTCTTTCACTTCTTCAGCAACACCAAATACAGCCTCAGTACTTCTCAAGTCTTCATGAATCACGAACCTTTATCTGTAATAATTTCATTCATTTGGTTCCTCTCTTACTTTACGGTACTCATTGTCATAATATGCCCTCCCTCTCGACTCAGGAGATATACCCTTTCTTCTATCTAGACTCCCTCTTATTTTAGGAAAATCAACAATTTCATGATATCGGAGAAACCTCATCCTTTCAAGGCTTTATTTCTTTCTTATGGCATCAAGGTCACTTTGATCATCATCATTCTTATAGCTTCCTTTATCATGCTTATATGAACATCTGCATTATCTTGAAGATTATGTACCTACAAACACTTTAATAGAATGCACAACCAAAATATATATATATAGAAGCATGAAGTTAACTATATCAAAATTATGTCAATATAATGGAGCTTCCTTTATCATGCTTATACAAACATTTTCATTATCTTGAAGAATATGTACCTACAAAAACTTTAATAGCATGTACAACCAAAATACATATACAGAAGCATGTAGCTAACTATATAAAAATTATGTCAATATAATGGAGGCATCACAACAATCAAACATTAAATACCTAAACCTAGTTAGGTTCATAAACAACAAGAGACATACTAGACTTCAACCTCTTGCTAGGGTTTTGTCTCAAAGCCTTAGATATCAATAATTCAATCAAATAAAAATCCTATTATACATCTAAGGTTTCAACAATTTTAGACTCTAATAGGGTTTGTTGCAAACCCTAGATTTTATCATCAAAACTAAATCATATTGGAAAACAATATCATTATATCCTAGAATATCAATCTCTACTAGGGCTTTACAAACCCTAGAATTCATAAAATACCAAAAAATTAGGTTAGCATACTAGCATATACATATCTAGGATTTTATGTACCAGTATCCCATGTCAACATTCATACCTATTAGGTAAACCCAGGACACAAACACCAATATATCAATGTCAGACAAACAATAAATTTTTCTCCAGGCTAGGGTTTCAATCAGACTAATATACACCTAGGGTTTCATTCCTAGAATCTTACAATAGATACTGCAAGGGTTTTGCTCATACACACTAATTCATCAAACCCGAAAGATCTAGGGATTCAATACATAATTTAGACATTAACAATAAACCCTAAAGAACTAGGGTTTTATAATACCAAAACCCAAACATCAAAAGAATAACAAACCTAAGTAGACTAGGGTTTCTATTGACATACCCTTAGCAACAAGAGGCTAGGGTTTTATAGTGAACCCTAAAGTTTAGGGTTACACAAGAATGATCAAAAAAGATCATGAGGGTAGATTCAATCTAATGATTAATCACCCTAACAAGAATCTTTGTGATTCAAAACCCTAGACATAATGGTGTCAGTAATGTAAAGCAAATTTCAAAAGAAGAATGATCGTGTGTTCTACATGAAGAGAACTTTATAACAAAGCTTATATTCTAAGAGATGCCTTTGAGTTATTCCTTAACAAACCTTGTAGGACATCAATTCTTGAAGGGCTTCCTTTGAAATAGAACTTCTACCATGCTTCAAGTCTATCCTTTGAAGTCTCCTCCATAACGCTTGAGCATTCAGCAATCTTTCCTAACCAAGGAAAATATACAAAGAAAGGTTATTAATATACAATATAAACAAGTCTTGATGTGAGGAGGAAACCAAACATGAAAAAATGATACAAAGAACAAAATACTTATCTTTTGTAAAATGGTGAAGGCTCCCCCTTAACCCAATCCTTTTGAGGGATACCTACAACTTATCAAAATAATTCAAAAATGTTCTAACGAGACATGTTAGACCTACAAACTCTAGAAATCAAAATGTGAAGGAAAACAATACAAGACTAAGAAGATATGTAGGAGAGGACTTAATAGTATAAGTCCTTGACTTTCGATTCCTCAGTTTCATTCTTCTTCGGTGGAGCTTCATCGGCAATATTTGCTTGATCTCTTTCTCTCTTCCTATTCCTTGGATTCTCAGGATATTGACTTTTATAATGACCCATCTTATGACAATTGTAACATTCAATTTTGGATAGGTCAACTTTCTTCTTTGGTCCTTCGAAATTCTTGAAGATTCCCTTCTTCTTGTGATGAGCAGAATAGGCATTAGAGGTATTATCTTCTTCATCATCCTTCTTGTTAATTACTAATGATATTCGAGCTCCTTCTTGACCGCATGCATTCCACATTTGTTCAAACACTGGAATATCTTTCCAACTGTTGAGTCCTAATGTAAAGGAACTCCAAGATTTTGGTAGTCCTAGAAGAGCAGTAATTACGAACTCTTTTCTGGGGACAACTTTATCTATTGCTTGGAGTTCATCTATGATTCTAAATATCCTTATAACGTGACGATACAGTATCATCTTTTGTCATCTTAATAGTTCTTAATTTATTCTTGAGGCTTGCTATTTGATTCTTGATGGTAAATAATTTCGAGAGAGCCTCATACATTTCTTGAGCGGAATTTATGTTGGATATGTATGGAATTAGGTTGTCCTTAACTCCATCCACTATTAGGTTCATATCCAAGATTTTGGTTTCTCTAAATTTTGCCTTTTCTGTTTCATTTGTTTCATCTATAGGCTTCTTGATTTTTCCTTGAACAAGATCTAAAGCTTTGTTCTTTTCGAGGATGAGATCTATCCTCTTTTTCCAAGCCCTGTAGTTGGAGGCACCTTCTAGTTTGTTTTCTCCCTTCATTTAGTTTGACATAGTTCCTGTAGATAGTAGGCTTGTCTCTTTATATGATTCTTTTTCCTTAATGACCTTCCTTTGATCTCCTTTTCCTCAATAGATCTTCAACCTACCTTTTTCCTTCTTCTTCACCTTAGCTTTGATGCCATGTTAGAAAATTAGAAAGACAGAAATATTTTCTTATATTAATAATTACTAGTGTTATTCTTATGTTCTTATTAACTTCTTTATGCTCTTATTTTATCTTCTTCTCATCAAGCAATCATCAAAGTAAAAACATGAAGATCAAGGACACCAGATGTAGGGACTCAACAAAGGCTAAAACCCCTTTAAAAGGGAAAACCCAGTCAGAACTCTTCCTTAATAGATTCAAATTGAGATAAACCAAGACCCTAGACCAAAAGACCTTCCTCCTCCACCAAGTCAGCCCTTCCTTCTGATAGATGATCTCTTCCAAAGTTACCAAGTGTCAGCTTCTCAAATGCAGCTTCAACCCAAAATTTTGACCCCCAACTTTAGAACGTTGACCCAGCATTAGGACTGCAATTTCTATCTAACAACTTCAGTAGCTTTAGCCTAGCAGCTTCACAGCTTCGACCTTGATGTAGCTTCGCAGCTTCGATGCAGCGTCACGACTTCAATGCAGTTTCACAACTTCGACCTTGATGCAGCTTCATAACTTCGATGCAACTTCACAGCTTCAATGCAGTTTCAAAGCTTTGATGCAGCTTCAGAATTTCATTGCACACGAGAGAGAGAGACAGAGAGAGAGACCCAAAAACTTCGATTCCAACTTCCTTCTTGAACTTCGCACTTTTCCTGCTTCTAGCTATTGCAATTCGAACTTGTGAGAGACGTGCTTCCAAATGAGCTTAGTTGCTCCAACATATAGAGTTTGTGAAATCGAATTCCCTTGTTGAGGCCGACTTGTCCTTTCTTGTGGCCGACTTGGTGGAGGAGGCCTAATTGACCTATTTTATAATAAAATAAATTTCTTTCTTGACAAATAAAACCCAAGAAGGGTCTTTTACATTATGAGATGGACAAGGACACTTGACATAAACCCTAGAAGTCTTCAACGGAGATTTTGACCTAAAAACAATTGACCCAAGCATAACACCCATGCTTTAATAATAAAATTTCTTTTTCTTTCTTTTGACAAATACATTACATCATGAATCAAATACAATTATGAAAAATGACCCTAGTTACATTCTTCAACATGGCGTTCAGTGATGATGCTACATATCCAGTGATTTGAAATTTGAATCCCACCATCTCCTTCAAATGCCTCTAGGTGATGTCCTTAATTTGCATGATGTTCCTTTTGTGCTAGGAATATCAAATAATTTCCCATTTTCTTGGGCTATTACCAATATGAAGTGTATCATTAGGTTTAATGATCAACAATGCATCATAGGAGATTGCAGTATAGAACTTAGTAGTTTTTAGCCAAAAGAGTGCATGAAGGAGGTCTTTATAGGCTCCTTACTTGTACTACAAATCACAACGCCTTTGTGCATGAAGCTCTAGCATAATCATATTGGTCAATTGTACTAGGGAATTGTTTCTTTCTTAAAGGCATGATGCAAGGATTGCTATTTCAAGATATTACAAATTGGTGTGTGCAAAGGATGTGCAAGTCTTAAGTATTCTAAGACTATTTTTCGATCCAATGAGCAAAGATTGAGAAAGATTCTATAGTTGAAACACTCTAATGGATAGGGACATGTCTTCCTCTTCATTGAAAGGTAATCTATATTATGTTTCTCCCATTGATGATTTTCTCAAAAACCTTGGATTTATTTTATGGAAAGTAATGATGAAGCATTCAATAAATTTAATGAATTCAAAGCCTTCATATAGAGTTTGATAGGAAAGAGATTCAAAACACTAACCTCCATAGATCAAAACAATAACCTCCAAAGTGATTGAGGCCTAGGATTAAATATTAGCTTTCTTTGATCAACATTGGAGATTAGATCTAAGTCACTTATTAATTACTTATCCATAGAAAAACATTAGCCCAAAGTCTACATCAATCAAATAATTAATCAATGTACTTTTCTTAAGATAAAACCATATTAGTTGCTCCTTGTTGAAAAGTAACTAGGTTCTGTCTTCATAATGACATGTGTAATTGTGATTTTATGTAATTGATGAAAAGAAGAAAAGTAAAATTATTATTATGCTTGTCTCATGGGTTTCATGAGCAAGGAATTTTATTTTAGTATGACTCCCATTGTGAGTCCTTAGGATTGGTCATAAAATCAATTTGAGCTGATGTCATGTATGAAGGACCCTTCTTTGGCATATTAAACTTATGTACGAGTCAATAGTATTGTCATGTAGCCCTCCAAGACAAGCATAAGTCATCCCTCTTCAAGTCGGCTTCGATAAGTGAACTCATGTCGACATATATGGAGACACAACCTTTCAGCGAAGTCATCTCAGCTTATTTATTGTGGGAAACAACTATATATACCAGTCTAAGGCCTTCGCAATACTACACCATAACAACTCGGATTGGTCTCTGAAACTAATGCGGATTGATCTCTGATATAAG
Source organism: Pinus taeda (assembly GCA_000404065.3). NCBI lineage: Eukaryota > Viridiplantae > Streptophyta > Pinopsida > Pinales > Pinaceae > Pinus > Pinus taeda. The sequence goes on along the minus strand of APFE030095722.1, from coordinate 45,141 downwards.
GCGCAGATATCACAGTAAAACAATTTGATGATCTCTGAGATACAGCTCGCAGAATTTCAGAATATAAGTTTCGTATACAATGACAAAAGTTCGGGTAAATCATAGAAAAGATCACAGTGAAGACGATTTTGAATAATTTCAGAGGGAAGGTCTCAGTGATATCTCAGTATCACTATCTCACAATCTCGGTGTTATCTCACAATCAAGGTCTCGGTGCAATCTCTGTTTCGGTGTCACCACAATAAGAAAAATTTGGTGCCACCTCAATAAGAAGGTTCTGGTGTCATCACAGTAGGAGGATCTCGCTACTACCTCAAAAAGATCTCAAAAAGAAGGTCTCGGCATTGTAACATCTCAGCGATGATACAGTAAGGATATCTCCGTGTTATGGCAATGATTAGATCTCGGTGGTGATAATGTCTCGATGCTAAGAAGGTAGAAGTGGAAGAGGAGTCAAGAAGAGGAAAGGAGCAAAAGGTTGACTGTCAAGAGAACTTGTGCCTTGGTCTTGTAGTGGCAAATAGGTCAAGGGTCATGGTCTTGGTATTCGTCAATTGGAATCTCTATAAGAAGACTTTGTTCAGGTTTTCCTCTCAAAGAGTGAGAGGTTTTGGCCCTAGCTGATAGCCTATATTCTGTCTCTCTTGTCTCTTTGTGGTTTATGCATTGGTAGTTGTTTGATGAAGAAGAACACTAATAACCTAAAGTAAAAGAAGATCCTAATCTAAAGAAGTAAAAAGCACTCACAAGCAGTTACTAATAGAAGAGAAATCACTTAATCTCTATGCCCTATATTTCTCAACATGGTATCAGAGCTAAGGTAACTAAGTCAAGGAAGGGCATCTTATCAAGAGACACGAAAGGATCAAATTTCAACGAAGGCATCAAAGTGAAGATCATCTTGAAGTCAAAGGAAGCATCATAACCCTTAGATCAAAGAACTCTACAAAGAAGTATTGGGATCATCATCAAGACAAGAAGTCCAAAATCCTACATCTACTCAATTTGTAAGAGATCTACAAATCAATTTAAAGTGTTTTGAAGACTATTCATCCAAAGGAAGCTAGATCAAAAGGCAGTGTCATCTCACTCTCTGTGGAATCAAGGATCATTCTTAAAGAAAACTAACTTCATCAAGGAGAAGTTTTCTATCCTCTATATTATCATCAACATCAAGGAAGCAACAAAGAGAAAGGAGCATCCTATCAAGTAAGTATATGACCTTCTCTGAATTTGTCAAAATGTCTTTTTGCAAGGAAAGCAACAAATCGGTTGGGGCTTCAAACTATCTTGCATGGAAGAAAAGAACAAATCTAAATCTCATTGAAAATGAGGTCATGGATCATGTCAAATAATCTATCACCAAACCAGGAGAAGAAGATGCTCAAGCACTTGCCAAGTATATGAAAGGGGAAGTTAGGGTTCAAAGGATTCTCATAGAATCCATCAAGGATCCCCTCATCCCATATGTATCTAAACTTGCAACTTCAAAATAAATCTATGACAAACTAGTAGAGTTATATTTCGTAAGCACTGCTAGGGAAGTCATATCATTAAGGCAAGAACTTTACAAGATGAAGATGGAATAGCCTCGTACTTTATGAGGATATCTGAGATCAACTACAAAAACTCGAAGAAGTCATGTTTGATAGTGAAATGACCACATTAGTATTAAATGCACTACCAAAGGAGTGGGGTAACTTTACTTCAAGTATTTATAGGAAGAAAGAAGCTACTCCATTCCAAGATCTATGGTCGCTATGAAAGATTGAAGAATCTAGACTAAAGGCCAAATCTGATGTGGGAGAAGGTGAGCAAAATCAAGCTTATGCTGCAATAACAAGAAGAAAGGAAAAATTTGGAAAGTCTAGTTCTTGGAAAAAGAAAAGGGGCATATCTAAAATCCAATGCTATGGATGTCAAGAATATGGACACTACAAAAGAGATTGTCCTAAGATCAAGGAGGACAATAACAAAAGAAGTAGAGAAGAAGCTCATATCACCGAAGAAGTGGAGGAAACTGAAAAGAAGAAATCCAAGAAGGAGGATGAATTAGATCTCCACTATTGAGATAGTCTTCCTCACCTACGGTCTTTTAAAGTTCCTAAGTCTTCTATTGTAAGATATGGCTATCATGATTCACTAAATAGGATGCATCAAGGCATCATAGAAGCATTGGGAACAAGAGCTCAGGACATCATCATAGAGAAGCATGAAACACAGTTAGTATCTATGGAAGTCAAGGATATAGCTCTTGGGAATCTCATTGGAAACACAAGTGGCAAGGTCATCTAATACAAGGTTCATCATACATTTGTCAAAAGGAAACATCCGTTGATGGGGATACTTTAGATCCTCAAGATTCTCTAATGGAATCTTCATTGAAAAGTTCACTGATCATGAGGGAAAGGAAGTGTTTTCATGGGATGGTGGTATGATAACATTAAAGTGAAGCTAATCAAGGGATTGAAGCTCTTTCAATCAAGGAAACTGTTGCAAGAAGCCTAGATGACCCAAAGGAAAAATGAGGTATGTATGCTTACATTTGATATTGTGGAAGTCATGTCACATGGTTACAGATATCATGAACCAATGCTCTATCTTAAGAGCAGGATCAAAAGAAAGGATCTCCTCCCGCAAAGGAATGCAGGAATGCATGGGTCACACATTCACTAAATGCAATCAACATAGTATGCTCTCATATAAAGTATGAAGTGGTTGACAACAATTGAGGACCTCTGAATGGAAGCTCCTGGGAATGAGATATGTGACAAAAGGAAGGAAGAGATCGTGGAATATGCAACCATGGTAAAGACAATCAACATTTGAAAGACCGAGAAGATTTGACTAGATATCTCCATGAAAGATATGAAGACTTTGATGGAGTCTGAAAAAGAAAGAGACCCTTGACAATATATATCTTTGGGAGATGTATCGATATGTATGCAGGATGTTGATGCAAACTAGAAGATGTCATGATGAAAGACCATCACAAAGGTAATGTTGATTTTAAATGTTCATTCCTTTATTTGGATGGGTTTATGCAAGGTTTGCAAGGGAAGATCTATGGATGTCTTCCACCGTCGATACACATGTAGTAGGATATGGCATGAAGAAGGCAGCATGGCATGAAGGAAGGCCAGATATGGACTAATGGATCACTACTCCGATGATGACATGGCTAACTCATGGATGAAAGTGATGGATGGTCAGTGCCCTATGTAGAAGTCCCAAACACGAAGACTCCTAGATAATTCAAAGAAGTTCCATCATGAGGAGTTCTTCAAGCAGTTGGTTGTCCCATCATCTCCACCTAAGGAGTTGTTGTAGGTCTCTAATTAAGAGGGAGCCTGGAAACAAGTTTCTTACTTGGAAGAAACTTGGAAATTCCTAAGCCTAGAGGGAGCTTAGGTACATTCCTTCCGTAGGAATGAGTACATTCCTATATTGGAAAAGATATGTCCTCCCTAATTAAGAGGGAGAGATAGACACATCATTCTTGTCTTCAATTGGGAAGACAGAATGGAAGATTGGGTAAACCTTTGGCATCTGATGCTCTTTGAGGATGTATTAGGGCATCCAAGATAAGAGTAGTCGTAGAGGACCAATATTCTTTGAAGACTGGGAATCCAAGATAAGAATAGTCTTGGTGGAACACATCCTGAGAACCCGAGTAGGGTATGTTCCGAGACAGATAATGATGAGGGTGTCTATAGTATATACATCATTGGTCTCGCCAACATTGTGCTCGGATCTCGTGGATAATGTTGATTGATATGATGTTATACAGATGGGTTACCAATCTAATTCTTCATATGAGAAATTATTCAGATTGAGAATGAACAAGTACCATTATGAATACCTCCCTAGTTAAGAGGGGGTGTTGAAAAGTAACTAGGTTCGGTCATCATAATGACGTGTAATTGTGATTTTATGTAATTGATAAAAAGAAGAAAAATAAAATTATTATTATGCTTGTCTCATGGGTTTCATGAGCAAGGAATTTTATTTTAGTATGACTCCCATTGTGAGTCCTTAGGATTGGTCATAAAATCAATTTAAGTCTATGTGATGTATGAAGAATCCTTCTTGGGCATATTACACTTACGTAAAAGTCAATAGTATTGTCAAGTAGCCCTCCAAGACAAACACAAGTTATCCCTCTTCAAGTCAGCTTCCATAACTGAACTCATGTTGGCATATATGGAGACACAACCTTTCAACAAAGTCATGTTGACTTATTTATTGTGGGAAACAACTATATATACCAGTCTAAGGTCTTCGCATTACTACACCACAGAAGCTCGGATTGGTCTCTGAAACAAATGCAGATTGGTCTCTGAAATAAGGTGTGGATATCACAATAAAACAGTTCGATGATCTATGAGATATAGCTCACTGAATTTCAGAAGATAAGTTCAGTATACAATGACAGGAGTTCAGATAAATCGCAGAAAAGATCACAGTGAAGAAGATTTCTGATAATCTCAGAGGGAAGGTCTCAGCGATATCTCAGTATCACTATCTCACAGTCAAGGTCTCGGTGCAATCTCTGTTTCGGTGTCACCACAGTAAGAAGAATTCGGTGCCACCTCAGTAAGAAGGTTCTGGTGTCATCACAGTAGGAGGATCTCGCTACTACCATAGAAAGGTGGTCTCGGTGATGACAAAGTAAGGAGATCTCGTTGTTATGACAGTGATTAGATCTTGTTGTTATGATAGTGATTAGATCTCGGTGGTGATAATGTCTCGATGCTAAGAAGGTAGAAGTGGAAGAGGATTCGAGAAGAGGAAAGGAGCAAAAGGTTCAATGTCAAGAATCGTGGTCTTGGTATTCGTCAATTGGAATCTCTATAAGAAGAATTTTTTCGGGTTTTCCTCTCAAAGAGTGAGAGGTTTTGGCCTTGGCTGATAACCTATATTCCATGTCTCTTATCTCTTTATGGTTTATGCATTGATAGTTGTTTGATGAAGAAGAACACTAATAACCTAAGTAAAAGAAGATCCTAATCTAAAGAAGTAAAAAGCACTCACAAGCAGTTACTAATAGAAGAGAAATCACTTAATTTCTATGCCCTAGATTTCTCAACACTCCTCTCAAACAATCACCTAAAGATGACTTCTCTTGCACGCAAGACACCAGCCTATGTAGAAGACCTTCTGAAGCTACAAAAATCAACAACAAACCAGAACTAAATGAGATTGGTGAACCTAAGAACATACTCATATGTCTTTGGGAAAAAGCATGTAATATTATTGTCTACACCTTGAGCCAATGTCGACATAGGACCCTCAAGGACAAAACAACAGAGGGGGCTTTTTTACTAGTGAGCAAATGTGCAAGTATCTCACTTCCATGTATTTTGTTTTCAAGTTTATAATCATGTTCCTAATGAGAAATAGACTAAAGATTGAGCCCTTGAGTATTATGGGGGCCTTTGTTGGATACAATAAAATTGAAAAAAGGTATTAGATCTACATCCCAGCATAGCAAATAATAACAATAAACAAGGATGTGAAGTTGGATAAGGATGGGTGATCCTCGAGGTCACAAGAGCCTCCTACAATGATCGAAAACGGTGAAAAGCTTATTATTGTTCAGCGTTCAAATATGAAATAAAAGATAAATCGAATTCATATCTACAAGATTCCATCCAAGTTAAACAAGTCTCACTACCTTCAAGTTAAGCTACAAAACCAAGATGCGTAACCCAAACATTACAAGATGCACATGAACAAGTGGAGCACCTAAATCTACATTTCAAGTGAGTCATCCACCTAAGAAATTCCAAGTTTCCTACTAACGTTACATTAATGACATTGTTTCTTGAGATGGAGCCTTCCAACAACGTGGAAGGCACTGTAGAGCAAGTACGACATAAAGCCATGAGAAAGAAGTACAACTCCATTCTCAAGGATGATGTTTGGGAGATAGTTCCAAGAAGTACTCGAAGATGGTTGCACAAGGTCAAGCATGCAATTGACGGGAGCATTGAAAAGCATAAGGCCGGGTTTGTTGCCAAAGGATTCTCTCAGAGAGAGGGAATTGATTGTGATGACATTTATACCCTAGCTCCTTCGTATACCTCTATCAAAACTATCATGTCTTTGGCACTTTGCTTCCAAATTTTCCAATCCATAGGTAATTGTTGTCCTATGTTTTTTTATTAAATAAACCAAGTCTTGAATTTACTCAATAACAAAAATAAAAAGAAAAAACTGAGCATGCATCAATCACACAGGTGATTGGAAAATACAACAAAAGCATAAAACATGAAACACAAAATCTTTCCACCAAAACAACTTATCATTAATGCCTCAAAACTTATAAAGACACCTCAAAAGTGAAGTTTTATGCCTACTAAATGAGAAAACTGCAAAAGAGGCCTGACAAACCTGCAGTACGACTCTCTCTACAACTGTACAAACTATTCGTATAGTGGTATTGATCCGTACAACTATACGAAATTCACTGCACAAATAGATTTGCAACCTGCAATCACTACAGGGTTTCTCTTCTCACTATTGCACTATCTTTTGCTTTCCTGAACCCCTTTTTCCACCTTCAAACGAAATTGTCTTCGTGAAGAATCAATCTTACTACTAGTCTAGGTACAATTTTATACTCAACTGCTAAAAATAAGACTTTAACTACTCTCTTTTTTCCCACGTAGTTATCCTAGGCAAACACGCCCAAAGGGGTTTTCCTTTCACTTTTTTACTAAAGTGAATTACAAAATATAATTACTTTTCGAAAGTAACCTTTTCAAAAATATCTCGAATAACTTCTCACATATTCACATTGAACATGTACAGAAGTTCCTAGCCGAGCTATAATTCTCAATATTGCCTTGATTAGTCTTTATATCAAATGGATGTAAAGATACTCTTGAACAACATGATTGACATAGAGGTGTATATAAATCAACAAAGATGTTTTGAGATCCATGAGCAAGATACCCATGCTTTTAGGTTGAAGAAATCCCTTTATAGGTTGAAGCAAGCACCACAAGCATGGTAATCCAAATCAACCAAGACACTTTGAGATCTATGGGAAAAAGACCCATGCTTGTAGGTTGAAGAAATCTTTTTATCAGTTGAAGCAAGCACCACAAGCATGGCATTCCATGATTGATGAGTATTTATCAATGTTGCGATAATCACGATCGGGATGAAATCGAAAAAAAATCAGCAAAATTAAAAAAGAAAAAATCGAAAAAAAATCAGCAAAATTAAAAAAGTACAAAAATATGATTTTTTGGAAAAAAAAAAAAAAAAACAAAAAAAGCGATTTTTTCGAAAAAATGATATTTTCAAAATGAAAAAATCTTCAAAGAGAAAACTCGTATGTTTTTCGCAACACCAGCATTTATTGCAATTGACCTTTTTCAAAACTTGGGCAAACTAATATTTATTTATATCTAATAATTTGATCTACTTGTCTTGGTCATATATGTGGATGACCTTATCATTACAAGAAATTATAATTGACTCATTTTGTGGCGAAAGAAGAAGCCAATTGTTGAAAATTGGCAGCTCAGGGATGAATTTCCTTATCTAAAATTTCATTTCAAACAACTCTGAAGTGACTTTCTAAAATTAGAAAGTCATGTGGGAACAAATGTCCACCAAATGAAGCCTTCTTGAGAAGCCTCTTGCTACAAACCTTGCTTTGTATTTATTGATGCTCCCATCCGCAGCATGCTTTATCTTATATATCGACATTGAAGTGACTATCAATTTGCCACTTGGTCTAGGAACGATTTCCCAGACATCATTCTTCATAATTAACTGGTATTCTTCCTGCATCGCATTCCTTCACTCTTAATGTTTAGTTGCATATTCATAGGAGGAAGGTTCAACTTCAATGAGCTTCATTATATATGTTGCATATCCAAAATATCTTTTTTGTCTTTTAGTTTCCCTAAAGGTCCCCTTTGCTTTGTGTCCTGCATCTTGTAGAGTAGTTCTCAACCAAGAAAGCCTCTTTCGATTTTCAGGAACAATTACTTGTTGCACAAGCTCACTAGGACTTTCAATACCTCCTTCTTGAGTTGATATTGGATCTCAACAATCATTATCCCTCGAGATATCCTCAAAGATAGGTATCGCTTCTTCATCAAAATCGAATGGAACATCTCTTGATTTCTTGTAAGCTATACTTTTATTGAAGATGACATCCCTGCTTACTTCGATCTAACGATCCTCCTTAATATAGGTTTTGTAAGCTTTTGATTAAAAACTATACCCAATAAAGATGCCCTTCATACTGGTAGGATCCAACTTCTTCCTTTTGTCCTTTGGTATATGTAGATAAACAAGACACCCAAATATTCGAAGATGATCCACACTTGGCTTCTTTCATGTAAATGCTTCTTCCGGAGTCATGTTGTTGAGAATCTTGTGAGGACTTCGGTTCTGCAAGTAAACAACTGTCACACATGCTTCTCCCCATAGGAATTGAGAAAGATCTTAATCATGTAGTATGGCCCTGACACATTATTCAATAATCATGTAGTATGGCCCTGACACATTATTCAATTGTTTTGTTCTTCCTTTTGGCCACACCATTTTGTTCAGGATTGTAAGGAACAATAAGCTCCCTTTTAATCCATGCTTCCTTGCAAAAAACTATGAGTTATTTAGCGTTATATTCTCCACCATTGTCAAACCTCAGAATCTTGATCTTTCTTTCAGTCATATTCTCTACTGCATTTTTGAATTCTTGAAACTTCTTGAACACCACATCTTTGTTCTTAAGGAGGTATTACGAAGTTTTCCTTACGAAATCATCAATGAAGGTCACATAATATTGATGTCCATCAAGAGATTTTACTACCATAAGACCACATACATTAGAGTGTATGAGATCCAAACTTCCTTAGATCTAGTATCACTTCTTGCAAATGGTTTCTTCAGACTCTTGCCTAGAGCACAACCCTTACAAGTCCCTTCATGTTCTTCCTTCAATTCGAGGATGCCATTAACCATTTGATTTAGAAATGGAAAAATATTATAGTGAAGGTGTCCATACCTTCTATGCCATAGTTCGGAAGGATTCACATCTAAGTAAACTAGGGCTTGAGCGAGAAGTGTACACAGTCTATATAATGTCCCCTCACAAATCCCAATAACCCTAGCATGATCAATACTAAAGTCCTTGCCCCAAACCAAAACCTTGTCATCAACAAAAGCAATTCTATCACCCTTATCCTCTAAACAAGAAATAGAAAGTAAGTTTTTCTTCAAACCTAGAACATATAGAATGTTGTTGAGGTGAATACTTCCACCAGACTCGAGCTCCAACGAAGTAGATCCAATCCCTTTCACTAATAACTCTTCTTGTCTCCAAGTTCGATTGAATGAGAGGAGGTTCCTTTTGACAAACTCTGGGGTTGACTGTATTCTCCTGTCATATGTCTGGAGGCACCACTATCAATAACCCATACATTCTCATCCTTGAAAGTCCCAAACAAACCAAAAAATAAACTTCCATCCATTACTTCCAACTTGGAAATGATCTTCAAGATGTAACCCTTATGTATGTAGCGAGATTTCTAAGAAGCTTGAAACCCTTCTTCATAAACCTTGCCATAGTGCCAACTAGGATGTGATCTTCAGTCTCCTTGCACCTTAGCTCTGATACCATGTTGGAAAATCAAGAGACTTGTAGATTATAGATGACTTTCCTTAATTTGATAATTACTTGTGATACTAGTTGGCCTTTTATTACTTCTTTAGTTCTTGGTCATCAAGCAATTACCAAAACAATCAAAATCACAAAGAGACAAAGTACACAAGATATAGGCTCCAAGCCGGGGCAAAACCCCTCCAAGGGGAATGCCCAGAAAGAAAGCTTCTCTTCTTATAGAATCTTCTTACAATGAAACTTCCAAGACCCAAAGACCAAAGCCCAAAATCCCCCCAAGCACCAAGCCAACGCCCCATCAAGATCTCTCCAAGGCAAGCTTCAATACTTCGACCTTCTGTAGCTTCGCTCTAGAATTTCAACCCTTGCTACTTCTCAGAATTTCGGCCCTGCGACTTTGGCCTCTTGCAACTTGCAGCTACACGTAAACCCTAGCAACTTCACACGTGTGGATAGAAAAAGAGATAAACCCAAGAGGCTTCGCTTTCTTCTTCTTGCCTTCGTCCTTCCAACTCTTTCTTCTCTACTATTGCAGATCAAACTTGTCTTGGATGTGTGTCACAAATGAGTTGATCTCCTTCTATTTATAGCCTTCTTGAGGGATAGAATATGCTGCCTTCTCCTTGATTGGGGTTGACTTGGTCATAGAGGAATAAATGGCTTTTTATTGACAAAAATAAATATTTTATTTCATTACAATGGCTCTATTGACCACTACGTGTCAACGACCCATAACAGTACACCCCCTTTTTTTCGTAAAAGAGATAGCGCCTGATCGACGTGTCCATGTCGTTCAGCTATCATCATCAGCCTGATTATCATATTATAATGTAAACCCATTCTGCATGTGTATAATGCAAATAATCTCAGCAGATCTGTGTCGTGTATGTAATTGCCTAAGTAAACCTACTTTTATGGTGATGATCTACATTCCGAGAGGTTTTTCGTCTCACCGATCTATTCTCGAATGGTCGACAGAGTTTTCCTTCAACCTTACCCCAAAGCCGGAATGGATTTTGTCACTGGGATCTTAGGCAAGTCATAGTGTTCTAAATCAAGTCTATGTAAAAGTGATTTGGGAATAATCCTGACTATTTGGTTAGGTTATTTTATTACAAATTGCTTGGTCTGTTGGATTATATTTGTGTCGCAGAAATGGGTAGTCTGTGAGGGTCTTTTACAAATGGGTTTTCTCCCTTGAGATGTAAAAAATATGAAAATCATGATGTTAAGTGTCTTGAGGGTTGGAAAAATAATTTATCCCCTCATACGTTAATTAATTAAATTTTATGGCCATCTTAAGCCAGAAATTTCATTATTTCTAGGTCCTGATATCTCCAAAGGCAAAATTCGTCGGTCCTTAAAAATCTAACTTTTGAATTCAGATTTTGTACTATTTCTCTATGCTAAACTATTGAAGATAAAAGAAGATTTGATGTTTCCCCACATTGGGGTTTGTCCCTGGCTAGCCGCCACATCTTGTGTCTCTTGTCTTGGCTTGTTTTTTGTTGATCATTTAATGTTCTATCTACACTTTAC
>APFE030095718.1:0-18012 GCA_000404065.3 Pinus taeda | reverse complement strand
AGGCCGAGAGAGCCTGTGGAACAAAAAAGGTCGTGATGAGCGCTGAGAGCATAGAAAAAAGTGTTGAGTATTTTGTTGAAGTGTTGAAGGTTGTGGGCTGAGTATTGTTAAGTGTGTATCAGGAATAGAAGGCTAAGAACATAGAGAAAAATGATGTGGTTTCTACTGAAGTGAAAAGACGATCAAATTAATGAGTGCAGAGTTGGAACAAGGCAGAGTGAGTTCCAAGAACATAGAGTATTGATTTCCTTATTGAGTGTGTGTTGGAGCCTACAAAATAGGAAGTTGGAGCTTCCATATAGTTGATATTTGAAGAGATATTGGGGGTTGGTTCCTCCTATAAGTGGGTGCTTGCGTAAATCCATGAAGTTGCAAGTTGGTCTTTGCAACAAATTCCAGAGGTTTGTGCTTCTAGTAAGCTAATCAGGTGTCTACGGAGGAAGGCAATTGGTGCTTCTTGCTAGTGGGTGATAGCAAATAACCTAACGGAGTTGGTGCTTCCTATGAGTGGTGGATCACAAACAAATTGATGTAATAGAGTAGGAGCTCATATTTACATCACAAAATGAGATAGGTGGTTTTTCCCTTTTTGGTTTCCATGTCAAATCCTCTGTGTTTACTTGTTTTCTTCTCATGCTTTTGTTGTGTATGTTTATGAGATGGTTTCATTTGTTGCACATGCTATGTAGTTTTTTCTCACATAATGAATGCGAAGTTTGAATGCGAAAGTAAAAATTGGCATAAAATTTTAAATTAGCCTTAATGTTGATTCACCCCCCCATCTCAATATTAAAATTTGTTTCTAACATTCTTTCCTTCTATAGCTCCTGAACATCCTCTTGGAGATCTTGCTCTTATTTATGTTCCTTCTTCCTTTCCTCCTTCACTTCATCCCATCTAGACCTTTGGAACATTATCTATTCTACCCAAGGTTGCTAAAGATTGTGGATGATTTTCATATGTTCATTTTGTGGGACTGCATCTTCCTATAGTGATAGAGATAACTGTATCCATTTATTTAATTCAACAAATAAAATCCCTGAATAAAAGTTCTTATCCTTCTCAAATTTGCATCATACTGTATTAGTTGTAGTTAGAATAGTGCCATCAACATTTTTTTGCAATTTCTCCTGGATTTCTTTCTTCTCATCCTCTTTAAGTTGTACTACCTCAACTACTAGTTCTTGTGTGGAAGCAACATCGTTGTGAAGTTCTTGTGCACCGACCAATTGGTTTTCCACGGGCTACTTTGCCTCAAGTACTGGTTGTTGAGTGACAATAGCATTGTCGACAAGTTCTCATGTACCATATTGTGCTTCCTCTTCCATAATTTCCAAGTGTTCCCCTTTAGGCTGTATTTTTACTCGAACCGAGATAGATTTTGACCTCTATATATCATCTCATGCATACTCAGCCTCACAAAAAATCTCCCCACAAGGTTCACACAACAAATTTTCATTCTTTTTAGTTTCAGAGGGGGAGGAGGATGCACCCATCATTTTAACAACCTAAATGAGGGTCTCTAGTCTTGAGGGTTATTCACTCTAAGTTTTCTTTCTTAAAATTGCTAGTTGTTCTCTTAATTTAGCATTTTATTCCTTTAAACTAGCAAGTCGCAGAAATAGAGGGTTAAGTTTGGACTTATAGGGAGGAGCTTTTTCAACCTTTTTCTATTTGAGTGCCCTGTTCTTCTCTATGGTGGTCTTCTCCATTGTCTTCTCAATATCAACAGAGATTTTATATGATTTGGCTAGTGATGTTTCCATAGAAGACCTAACCCTTTTTTTTTGGAAATCTGTCACTCATAGGATTTTTCAATGATCATTTCCTTATTCTTGTATTTAGGTGTTTCTCTTATTCAATAGGGAAGGCTTCAAATTCTGAGATTCTTGACTTTCCATTGGTTATATCAACTCGTGTATCAGCATAGATTCCCTCAACAAGAGTGTCAGCATGAGAATCTTTGGCAAGAGAAAATATGGTATCATCCCTTCTTCTTGGTTCTGCATCTTCCATTCTAACATCCTTGTTTTATTTCATTGTTTCTTCTAATTCACTCCTCAATTTTTCTCTACTAACTCCTTGAGTTGACCTTGCGACAAAGGTGACTAATCATTTCCATGTTCTTCCTTGTTGCTCTAATACATCAATAATGACGAACCAACCCATGATTTGTTATGCAGGTTTCTAGGTGCCTTTTCTTTCCAAACAACATTGGCCATGTGCTTCAAGGATTCTAACAAGAAGTAGTACATATTGATCAATTTATCATGACAGAGGTCGGCTAACATCATGAAGTGATAGTTGAAAACTATCCCAAATCAGTTTTCACAAGTAATATATTTATGCATAATATATACTACATCCTCTCATGGGTGTGTTAGTGAAGCTCCTTCTATACCTCCATCCTTGTTCTTAATTTGTTCACCCTTTCTTAGAAAATTGGCCTTTACTATTAGAACAAATGTTTTCCTACTGAACCAGCTTACTCTTGTTCGAGGTAAACCTATTACTCAGGTGATCACTTCTTCTGTAACTACAATTTCTATTTATCTTATAGTTGAGCTATTTTCTATCAAATTATGTGTGAATTTGAGAGAAATGGCTTCGTTAAATCTCTTCAACTTCTTGAACTACATCAAGCACCCAACATTTTCAAAATTCCTGTGTATGCTCGAGTAATTATGTAGAAAGTTATTTGAGTCTAGTTCGTGACACACAAAAACTCATATCATGGTTTTGTGTAGCCGCAAGCATAGTTACAACTATAATAGACGCAACATGCAATTTTTGTTGAGTGGAAGAATGTTAAGTTTTCAAAAATCGATAAGATTGGTAGTGGTAGGGTGTCATATATTAACGTATTACAATATATTTCGTCAGATTTACAACAAAACAGAGACAATAAATGGTTGTATTGAAAGTAGTGATGCACATCTTGAGAATTGATATGTGGCATGCCAGCTCATGATGTATGTCATGGTATTGGTGTCGTGGAAAATGATGTATCATATAATAGTACGATGTAAATCCCCCCAACATGAATCGGGTGGAAGGTGGGTCATGTCACTCGAATTGTAGTGATGCAAGCAAATGAAAAAGAGATGTATGTATTAGACGCTTACCACATGATGTGACCTAACAACTGGTACAATGTGATGGATATGATGTGATGATGTTGACTTGGCAGAAAGTACAATAGTGGAAAATTTCATGGTGAGTGGCATCAATGAGCCCCTTTGGAAAAACATTTCAAGGTTTAGTTGTGTGGTTAAATCAGCAACAATGTTCAGTAACAATGTAGGAAATGATAGTGCCCACAGTATTAGCGTCAGTGTCTCATCAATTAGTGTAACGAAACTGTAATAACATCTAAAAATATGCATGTGAGTGTTATTTCTATAGGAAAAATGATATAATGAAAAGGCAGTGGTATCAACCGCCAACAAGCTAGTTTTTAGTTGATACATTTCTAACCATGCCACAAATGAGTTTTCATTGTTGTGTGTGTGTGTGTGTCTATATGTATATGTATATGTATATGTATGTATGTATGTATTAACCAAAATAGACTAAGAATTTTGCGGCACGAGAAAATGCTTACTTGTCCCAACAATATTGAGATTTGAATTTGAGATCATGTGAGAAAATGAATCCTTAGAAAGTGGTTTATGATACAATGGAAGACGATGTCCATTAGCAAGAAAACAGGTTTTTCATTCATCGATGGTTGTCAATTTAATAGTTCCATTTTCGAAGACTATGTCTACTTCATAAGGACCTAGCCATCTGGTGTGAATATTCCTTTGAATTCCTTGAACCTAGAGTCATATAGTAGTTCCTAGTCACCTTTCTGGAAAACCTTGTTCTTGATAAAATTGTCGTGCCACTTGGCGTGTTGTTATTGAATAATAGTGGTGCATTGTATGGCAAGCAAGCACATGTCATCCCATTCATTAAGTTGGTTCAAACAATGTTTATATGTTGTAGCTAAATCTAAATTTACTTCTAAAGTAGTCCTTAGTGTCTTGATCTCAAACTCAATAGGAAAAATAAGAATCTTACCATACACAAGCTCATATGGAGAGAAACCCAAGGTGTTCCACCATGTAGTCTTGTGGGCCCAAAGAGCCTCTCGAAGTCTCTCACCCCCATCTCAGCGATGACTAGCCACAATATTAATAAGGATAGCCTCAATTACTATTAGTACTCTCCACTTGTCCATCAACCTATGGGTGGTACGGTGAGGTAATCTTGTGGTGAATATTTTACTTCTTGATGAACTTCTCAATCAGTTGAGAAGTAAATTGTGACCCTCCATCTATAACTATCTTTCTTAGCACTCGATGAGCAACAAAGATGTCCTCGAACAAGAATTTTGAAACAACTTGCTCAGTGGCTTTGGTGACTATTTGGGCCTCAACCCATTTGGTTACATAATTTGTACAAACTAGAATATAGGACTTCTGATGAGATGGGGAATTAATAGGCCCCATAAAATTAAGAGCCCATTTTTCAAAAGGCTCGATAACCAAATGAGTTTGTAATGACATATCATCTTATTAGATAGGTTGACCCTTCCTCTGACATATGTCACACCCTCATTTAGATTTCCTTATGTCCTAGAATATGGTGGGCCAAAAGTAGCCCATAAAAATTATTTATGACATGTTCTCCTATCAATAAAGTTTCTACCACAAGGCTCATCATTGCAAACATTTAATATATCATGGATTTCGTCTTCCCTCACACGGTGCCATATTTCAATATAAAGCTCAATATGAAAGAGATAGTTATCCACTGAGTAATATCAGACACTTTATTGAATTATCTTTCATTTTTCTCGAGGAGAGAGGTGGCACATGAGACTTCCTGCAACAAGATAATTAGCAATATCTGCATACCAAGGTGAGATGAGTGGGTACTGCAAAAATGTTTGTCTGGAAATCCTACTATTGGTAAGCCTAGAAAGAAATTCAACAATGAAATTATCCTTCCTATCTATAATATCTATGTCAAATTCTTGGAACAAAAGTAACCACCTAGTAACTCTGCCATTAATGTATGCTTATTCATTAAAAATCAAATAGTAGAGTGGTTAATATGTACAAAAACATGATATCCTGTAATATAATGCTAAAACTTATTGAAAGCATGCGAACAACAAGAAATTACTTTTCAATTACCATATAGCTTAATTGTGTGGAGATTAAGTTCTTGTTGATGTAGTAGATGGCATAAGGTTTTCATTTTCCCTATTGTCCCAATACGGCTCCAACAATGGTATTAGAGGCATCTATAAAAATATGGAATGACAAGGCCCAATCATCTCCGCGCATGATAGGAGCTTTGGACATGCACCTTTTTAGAACAAAGCATTTTGACATGTATCATTCCATATAAATTCTACAATATTCACAAGTAACACAAATAATGGAGATGCAAGTTTAGAAAAATTATCAATGAAACACCTACAATAACCTGCATGTCTTAATAAGATGTGTACCTATTTTTGTGTTTTTGGAGGGGGAATTTTAAATATTACCTCAAATTTCCCCAGATCAACTCATATTTTTGCAGAAGAAATATAGTGTCCAAGTACAACTTCTTCATTCATTAGCATATGGCATTTCTCAGTGCTTAAGGAAATATTAGTTTGTCTACACTAGGTTAGCACTTTTTCAAGATTAGCTAATGCTACATGAAAATATTTCCACATGAAGTAAAGCCATCCATGTAGTCTCAACAAATTTATTAACCAAATTCTAAAATATCCCTAAATTCACAACCTGTTGGAAGGTAGTAGGTGCATTATAAAGTCTAAAAGGAAGGACTCAGTACGAAAATGTTCCCCAAGGGAATGTAAATGTAGTTTTATCTTGATATTTAGGAATGATATGGATTTGGTTGCACCCACTAAATCCATCAAGGAATGAGAAACAATTCTTACTAGAGAGGGTGCAATAACCTGGTGGGTAAAAGGTAATGGGAAGTGGCCTTTATGTGTGTCCTTATTTAGTTCCTTATAATTAACATATATACTCCACTTGTCTTTCTTCTTTGGCATAACGATCAAAAAGGATACCCACTAACTGTTAGAGATTGAGTAGATGAAATTCGCATTTAACATTTTTTGAAGTTCATCTCTAACAATGTCCTTCAATGTTGCGTCCATTCAATGTTGTGGCTGACTAATAGGATGAAAATTATCCTTGATATAAATATGAGGGGTGCACAAATCCAGGTGTATGCCTTTCATTTTCGTGTAATCCCAAGAAAAAACCTCTTTTTTTCCTCACAACATCTATATCAGTTGATTTGATTCTATGGGATATAGATTTGGATTCATAGTTAGGGAATTTCCATGTTCAACCTCACCTAGGATGCTCTTAGGGTTTGGGGTAATTGTTATCTATTCTGTAACAAAATTGTCACTAGGAATGTCTTGATTGGGTTCATTCATTATGGTATTCAGAAGTTGAAAGGTTGGTTGTGTAACAACATAAGGATCACTAATGAAACCATCAATAGTGTTGTGCTCTATTCATTTTTAAATCAAAGAGCCTTATCAATTTTGAGAAGTGGTTTCACACCATCTTATTTTAGCTTAAACTCAACCCACAAGGAAATTTCATAGTCAATTCTTGATTTGGCTAGGGGGTAAAGGACGAGATTTTGTTGTATTCCCATTAGATATCATCATAAATCTTGACCTGTAGTTGATAAATTCATCAGAAATGGCTAACCAGGGTCTTTTCAGAATCAATGTATCCTCCTAGGCAAGTCTTGCACTACATCACTAAAATGTTAGCAGGGTATTCCCAAGAATCCACATAAATGACAACATCTTCTAGGATTCCTTCTGATCAAATTTTTGATTGATCAGCCAGTTCTAACAAAATAAGGGTTGGTCTTAAATTAGTAAATTTGAGAAACTCAAGGGTTTCTCTGTTCATCACATTTATTGCAATGCCCGTATCAACCGATGCATTTAGGATAATTGTTTTTCCAATATGAATAATTATTGTCGGATTCCTAGGATCAACATATTTAGTAGTCGAAGTCCTTTCCAACATTAATTATGTCATTTTTCCCACGACATAAACAGTGGGAATATCTCAGGGTTTCCTACTATATCTTTTAATGCATAATTCCCTTCTATTTTTACATAAATCAGAACGTCTTTAAAAGCTTGTAACAGTGCAATCTTGACTTGCAGGTTTTTCAACTCTTTTAAGAAATCAGATTATAGCCAATCACTTTGGATAGGTTATATTCAAAATTGTTTTAGTAGTAATAACAACATCAACTACTATAAAATTTTCATCGGATGTTCTTCGAGTAACAACATCAACTACTACAAGAGTTTTAGCATGTTGTTCTTTTAATGACTCCTGAATTGAATCTTCTTCCCAATGTGAATTTTCTTCGTCATGTGCTCTAATGACAAGGGAATCTCCCTAATTTACTACCTCTCTTGATCTCAAGTGTATATCATTACAATCACCAGAGGAGATGCAGTAAGTAGGGAGCACAATATCTTTAACTTGTTGCACTGCCTTATTTTTTGGTTTTAGGTTAAATTGCACAGGTAGATAGGGTTGTAGGGGAGGATTTCTAAGTTGTGCATTATAAGAGGGTTGCAACTATTATTGTTGCGTAGGACATTGTGTAAGCACAAAAACCTGTTCCCGAAAGTGGGTGAAATTGTTACCTCTTTAATTTGTCTAATAACCCTTATGTTAGACAAAATAAAAAAATGGCCCTCTTTTAATAATAATAATAATAAATGTAAATGAGGTGGCCAGCCACCACCCCCGCCACCCCAAACCATATTACATAAAATTCAATTATTAAAGGGCCGACAGGCCATGACCCCCGTCGGCCCAACCACATCACAAACCAAAAGAACTGACAGGCCATGACCCCCATCGGCCCAACCGCATCACAAACCAAAAGCACTGACAGGCCATGACCCCTACTGGCCCAACCACATCACAAACCAAAAGTACAGATGGGCCATGACCCCATCTGGCCCGACCGCATCAAAAACCAAAAGAACCAACGAGCCATGACCATTGTCGGTCCAACCCATACCAAACAACATTAAACTATATGGGGTGGGCAAGCCACCTCCGGTGGACCTGGCCCATACCCCCAAACCAACCCACTATTAATATGCCATACGTTAATGTGAGGCTGGCGGGGATTGCACCCGCCCGCCCCACATGCGTCGGCCCCCACCGGGCGGCCCCATACGGTGGCATACAACCAACCAACTATCCCACTTAACACACCAACCACAACGCAATAAATAATGTGCCCAATTTATGCAACAGGTTAAACAAAATGCACCAAAAAATAGTAACGTGCTCTAATTACATAGAAAAACAAAACGTTATGTGCCATTATGGGGATTCGAAATTGGATCTCCGCCAGCTTAACAATCTCCACCAACATTGCGCCATGGGCTCAGTGCTTGGAATACTCCACTGACGAAATTATATTTAAACCATAATTTTCTTAAGTGCACCAAGCATGGAGGAGCGGAGGAGCGTGCACGCGGATTGAGGCATGTTTTTTTTAATTAGTTAATTTGCAGGTGGAACCATGATCTAGAGAAGAGGTAGGCAAAACCATGACTGAGCCAATCTTCAGGAGGGCGAGATTTTGCCATTGTCCAAATTAAAAAAAAAATTATGTCGATCTTACACCTCTCAGCAACATGAACCTGATGGCACAATCAGAATTTTGATCTGAGCAGCAGATCTTCAGATGACCCAGAGGAGGGAATCTTTGAGGACATTTAAAGGGAATCTAAAAGATTCCTTAAGCCCCAGATTTCCACTTTCTCAGAATTCAGAAATTTGACAGTCGATTTTGCACTATTCGACGCCACAAATATGATGGTGTATTCAAATTTTCCATTTGATCATTTCATTTTTCGGTCAATTTTCAAAGTGGAATGCAAGTGTCAGCATTCAACGTGCGAGCAGTCATTCCATGAGATTCGACGCAGTGAGATTGATGGGACAACCAGCTTCAGCAATTTGACATCCTTTTCTTCATATGGTCCCAAGATGTGAGGTATATGCAGTATGTTCATGCACTTATTTTGCTATGAGATGCATTGTGCTGCATAGATCCTTGTTTGTTTTTTGATGTGGGATCTTGTTTTCTTACTTGTTTCATGATTCCTCCTTGATGTGATGTGAAATCATTGGTGGGATGTACTTCTTGTCATGATTCGTCATGTTTTATTTGAGATCCCTTTCTTGCTATGTTAATGGGATACTCATGTGCCGCCATGTATGTTTGCATTGAGATCCCTTTTGTGCCATGTTGACAGGATGCTCATTATCATCATGCATGAGTTTAGGTCATATGGATAGGAGTCCTTTTTGAATGAGAGTTCCTGCAGTGGAACATCTCTTGGAGCCTATCCTACGTGAGGGAATTTTCCTTGTATGATAGCAACATCACCACCTATGTACATCATCGCTATTGACAACACTTAATGCAGCGGCCTACACCATCTTGACACCGAGGCTCGGAGACACAGTCCCTCCTGGACAAACTCCGTTATCAACGTCTTGTTATTTTCATGTTGTTGATGATTGTCATGTTCCTTCTTCTTTACAACATGCATTTATGTTCCTTTATGCTATTTTAAATCAATTATAATCACATCACGAAAGTAAAAGATCTTGGTTAAATCTAGGAGTTGAGTCAACTTGGATTAAGTTTGGTATCAGAGCAGTCTTTGCATGGATGTGAATTGCAAGAGTGAACAATGGAACGTGTAGCAACAAAGGATGAAAAAGCGATTTACAAGACCATGCTCAAAATTTCCCAAAGGGTGGAAATAATGTATGAAGCTCTACAAAAAGAGACAGAGGAAAAGGAGCGATTACAACTTCAGTTGCGAGCCACAGAAGGGGCCCCAGAAGAACTGAAGCACAACAACCAGAATCTTCAAACAAAGAACGATGAATTAAAGATGCTTCTACAAGAAGAGAAAGAGGAAAAACAAAGTTTGATACAATAGTTGCAAGCTAAGGACGAGGTCTTGGAAAAGCTGAACCGTGACCCATGTGAGGTAAAAAGTAGTTCTCTGAATTCATGTATGTTTTTTGACGATGATTTCTCTATTTTTGAAAATCATACCACAGGAATTGGCTCCAAACTATTGAAGAAAATGGGTTATGAAGGAAAAGGCTTGGGCATTAATGGCCAAGGCATTTTCAACCCATCATAGTAGAAGAGTTACCCCATCAAGCAGGACTTTGGTATGTTGGAAAGGAAGTTGGGAAATGTGCCACGACAACTAGCGAACCACCAACAACATATGATGATAAGGCCTCATCAATTCTTTCCAAATCGACAGAGGAGGTAAAAGATGTTGATTTCCTTTCAGTTTCATCTTCACATAGTATGATCTCTGTTGGAGATTTTGAGATCCCAATTACAGGGACAAACATGAGGCTCCTTACCAAGATGAGGCACGAGGAGGAAGAAGAACTTGGTGTTAATAACCAAGGCATAACTCAACCATTGGAGGTTGTGTAGAGACATCAATTTGTAGGCTTGAGATATATAGAGGGAGAATGCTCGAAGGTGTTGGATTCTTCCGAGACATCATCGAAATTGTCGAGGAAAGAGAATGATGGGAACACATCCCTATCATTCCATGGCAGTTTCCATTGCAGGGAAAGAGCTGAGGCAAGATCTCATCGCCACAAGACACCAGAAACGACAAAAAAAGGTATAAACAGTTTCGATATTCGAATGTTCATTTCGATTATAATCATGTTGTTAATGATGAGTGTAAAACATGGCATCGAAAAACATGTACCTTTTGTGGATTACATAACTATACATTTTCTAAGTGTTGGAAAAGAATAGCAACACCCAAAAGGAGGAGGCATGAAAGACCCTCTCAACAGTAGGTAAAGAAACATGGTAAGTAGATCTAGAGGAAGAATATGTATTGCAGCCATTGCGACAAAGGTGGCCATCAAAGAGCCACTTTTTGAAGGCTCCATCCAGAGCAACGCCTGAAAGAAAAAGTGTCGATGCATGAACCAAGTGAAACGATTGCTCGACAAGAAAAACCACCACAGGGGGATGACCCTTTCACAACAATAAGTGAAAAATGGTTTCTAGATATGTTAGCTTATCATGGTCGTGCTTTTGTATATCCTTTGTTTCATTTCAAAATGTAAAAGTGATGACGTGTTTCCATCACTTGTTAAGCAACAATGATGTCTGGTCTTATTTTGTGTTGCATTTTACACTCTGAAAGTGATGTTGTGTTTCCATCACTTGTCAAAGCAAAAATAGTGTTTGGCCTTATCTTTGTAAATCATGTGTTGCAATGATGATGTGTTTGCCATCACTTTTTGGAGCAACAATGATATGTTGGCCTTGTTTTCTTAGTTGGGGTATTGTTTCCATCTTGATGTAAACTTGACCACCGAGTATGTGTTATAAACTTGTGGCAAGTATGAGATGCTTGGGTCATTAGTTGGTCATGTAATACAAGCATGTAATTTGCAAAAATAATGTACTATAGGTTGCAGAGGTGGCAAGTGTCGGCTCATCACTTAAGGCTCCAAAGAACAAAGGTGAAGGAGATGGAAGCAAGACCTTTTCAGGACGCTTGTGATGCAGAAAAGGTACAGAGACATTGCAGATTATTTTTCATGCTTTTGGAAGACCAAAAGGTCCTCAGTGGGGAGGATTGATCCAGATGGCTCCAGAGACACACACAAGACAGAGAGGGCTTATGGAAGCTCAAAAATCAAAGTGATCAAGATCCTTTCGAACTAGGACCAGAGCGTAGATCTTGTCGTTCTGATCGCAATGATTTGAACGGTTCGTCAATCCGAGATTGTATGAGGGAGAACGAGCCAATCAATTTTTTGGTCAAAGTTGGACTGTGGGCTAGGTTTAAGTGTCCTACAATTCGACTGACCCCAGGGCATGAAACCTAGCTCCTGAAAGTGGGCGAAATTGTTGACTCTTTAATTTGTCTAATAACCCTTATGTTAGACAAAATCAAAAAATGGCCCTAATATATATATATATAGATGAGGTGGCGGGCCACCACCCCCACCACCCCAAACTATATTACAAAAAATTCAATTATTAAAGGGCCGACGAGCCATGACCCCTGCCGGTCCAACTCACACCTAACAACATTAAACTATATGGGGTGCGCGAGCCACCTCCGATGGACCCAGCCCACACCCCCAAACCAACCCACTATTAATATTCCATATGTTAATGTGAGGCCGGTAGGGATCGAACCCACCTGGCCCACGTGGGCCGGCCCCCACCGGGCGGCCCCATATGGTGGCATACAACCAACCAACTATCCCACTTAACACGCCAACCACAACACAATAAATAACGTGCCCAATTTATGTAACATGTTAAACCAAATGCGCCCAAAAATAATAATGTGCTCTAATTACATAGAAAAACAAAACGTTATGTTCCATTACAGGGATTCGAACCCAGATCTTTGCCAACTTAACAATCTCTGCCACCATTGTGCCATGAGCCCGGTGCTTGGAATACTTCATCGACGAAATTATATGTAAACCCTCATTTTCTTAAGTGCACCAAGCATGGAGGAGCAGAGGAGCACACACACGGATCGAGGCGTGATTTTCTTAATTAATTAATTTGCAAGTGGAACCATGATCCAGAGAAGAGGTAGGCAGAACCATGACTAAGCCAATCTTCAGGAGGGCGAGATTTTTCTATTTTCCAAATTGGACAAATTTTATGTCGATCTTACACCTCTCACCGACATGAACCTGATGGAACTGTCAAAATTTTGATCTAAGTAGCAAATCTTTAGATGACCCAGATGAGGGAATTTTTGAGGACATCTAGAGGGAATCTAAAAGATTCCTTATGCCCCAGATTTCCACTTCTCATAATTCAGAAATTTGACAGTCGATTTTGCTCTATTTGATGCCACAAATTTGATGGTGTCTTCAGATTTTCCATTTAATCATTTCATTTTTCGGCCACTTTTCAAAGTGGAGTGCAAGTGTCAGCATTCAATGTGCGAGCAGTCATTCCATGAGATTCGATGTAGCGAGAGTGATGGGACAGCCAGCTTCAGCAGTTTGACATCCTTTTCTTCAGATGGCCCCAGGATGTAAGGTTTATGCATTATGTTCATGTACTTCTTTTGCTATGAGATGCATTGTGTTGCATAGATCCCTATTTTTTGTTTGATGTGGGATCTTGTTTTCTTACTTGTTTCATGATTCTTTCTTGATGTGACACAAAGTCTTTGGTGGGATGTACTTGTTGTCATGATTCGTCATGTTTTATTTGAGATCCCTTTATTGTTATGTTGACGGGATACTCATGTGTCACCTTGTATGTTTGCATTGAGATCCCTTTTGTGCCATATTGGTGGGATACTCATTATCATCATTCATGAGTTTAGGTTATACAGATAGGAGTCCTTTTTGAATGAGAGTTCCTACAGTGGAACATCTCTTGGAGCCACTCCTGCATGAGGGCATTTTCCTTGTATGATAGCGATGTCACCACTTATGTACATCGTCACTATTGACGACACTTAATGCAGTGGCCTACACCATCTTGACACCGTGGCCCATAAACGTAGTCCCTACTAGACGAACTCCATTATCAACGTCTTGTTATTTTCATGTTGTTGTTGATTGTCATGTTCCTTCTTCTTTACAACATGCATTTATGTTCCTTTATGCTATTTTAAATGCAATTCTAATCACATCATGAAAGTAAAATATCTTGGTTAAATTCGGGAGTTGAGTCAACTCTGATCACTAGATAAGTTCATGGAGGTACAACTCTCACAAAAAATGTTTCTCAACAAACTTACTCTAATTGAAGGTCTCTAGAAAATTCATGGTTGTAGTCATTTCATATGGCCTATTTTCCGTAATTCCTACTAATTGAAAAAGAATGAGTTGCTCATGAAGAAATAATGGTTAGGAAGGGGAAGGCTTTCTATAATTCAATAATTAGTGTATGAGATTTTACATCTACTCATTTTCCTTCTGTAGCTCCTAACATATTATTGGAGTTCCTACACTTATTTATGTTCCTTCTTCCATTCCTCCTTCACTTCATTCCATCTAGGCCTCTAGAACATTTAACTCTTTTACTCGATCCTGCTTAAGATACTGTATGATTTTATTATGTTCATTTAGTGGGATTGCATCTTCCTACAATGACAAAGCTAATTGTTTTTGTTTATTTAATTCAACAAATAAAGTTCCTGAATAAAAGTTGTTATCCTTCTCAAATTTTGGTCATATTGCATCAACTATTATTACAACAGTTCCATCAATAGATTTTTGTGAATTCTCCTAGATGTATTTCTTCTATTCTTTTTCAAGTTGTATTGGCTCAACTATTGGTTCTTGTGTGACAACAACACCTTTGGCGGGTTCTTGTGTACCATCCAATTGGTTTTCCACAGGATTGTCTGCGTCAACTAGTAGTTCTTATGGGATAGTAGCACCATCGATAGGTTCTTGTGTACCATCCAGTGCTTCCTCTATTGGGTGTGGAGCCTAATTATATTATTTATTTAGAGGCATCGCTGTGTTGGACCTTGGTTCCTAATGGAGCAGCAACACTACCCCTTTAATCATTGTCAGGGGCTCTTGGTGGGGGGGGGGGGGCAACGATTTTATGAGCCCCCCCCCCCGGTCGAGGATTCGGGGGCAGCGCCCTCGAAGCTAAAATTAGATGAGAAATTGCCTTGTAAAATATTTTAATTTCGTAGTCAATCTGGGTCTTTCATTAGGTGGATGATTTGACGCTAGAAATTATGTTAAATTAGGTTTTTTTTTTTCCTATGAGGCAACCCTCGGTTTATATGAGGGAATTGTATTGTGGTTGTGTATTATTATTTTGAGTGAGAAAGAGAGAGGAGATTGTGTAAGGGTGAAGAGGAAATTACAACATATTTGTTGTAGGTTGCATCTCTTCATTTTTTTAGTTGTTTTTTACAGGATGTAGCCCAAATTGGGTGAACTACGTATATTTGTGTCTCTCTCGTTTTATGTGTTTTCTATGTTTGTGTTTATGCAATATTTTATGTGTTCCATTTCTTTGTAATATATAATTTTCTAATGACTAGTATTAGAGCCAAAGGTATATTTGGCTGAGAAACTAACAGGAAAGAATGGTTCTTGGTTCAAGTGGGAGTAATGGAAGATGATGGTAGGTTTAGGGTTGAGAAATTCAATGGCCAAAACTATCATTTGTGGAAGATGGAGATGGAAGATTATATGTATCAGAAAGATCTGTACATACCATTGAGCGGAAAAACAAAGAATCCGACGAGTATGACAGACACAGTATGGGAGATTCTTGACAGAAAGGCACTTAGAACAATACGATTGTGCCTGGCGGTAGCGGTAGCCTTTAATATTTCAAAGGAAATGATAACAAAGGGTTTAATGACAACATTAGCCAAACTATATGAAAAATCCTCAACCTCAAACAAGGTATTTCTTATGAAAAGTTTATTTAATATGAAGATGTCAGAAGGTGGATCTGTTGCTGATCATTTAAATGAATTTAATACGGTTACCAGTCAATTAAGTGTTAACATTTTGACACAGATTTGGCACTATGACATAGGTGTTGTCCTTGATGGAAACTCACTCAGATAATAGATCAC
Organism: Pinus taeda; assembly: GCA_000404065.3. NCBI lineage: Eukaryota > Viridiplantae > Streptophyta > Pinopsida > Pinales > Pinaceae > Pinus > Pinus taeda. Next base: position 2,303 of record APFE030095718.1, on the reverse strand, counting down.
AGTTCAGACTCACAAAATGAAGAAATAGAGGTATATGCAGGTTCGCCAATGACCAAGCCACGTGTACATGTGGGTTAGCAGACCAAAAGGAGCGTATAACGTACACACACACTTTCATAGAAAGAAAGGCACGTACATGTTGGAAAACTAAGTTTTGGTCCGTGATATTTGGTCCATGGTACTTTGATCCATGGTATTGGTCCAAGGTATCTAGTCCGAAGTGTTGACCCAAGGTATTTGGTCCAAAGTATTGGTCCTAAGTGGTTTTGGTCCATGGTATTGAGTAAGGCCTAATACTATAAAAGGAGGAGAAGATCATTAGGCAAAGGTACTCAAGTATTGAATATCTGATGAAGAGCAAGATATAATATACATGTTATTGGGTTATGGTGCATAGCTAGATCTAAACCAAGGATGAACCTTAGCACTTGATGAAGGATAAGACCTAATGATGGACCAAGAACTTAAGGCTTGAAGTGAAGTATCTTTGTGTGGTTTTGATCATTTATCTGATTAACTGACGCATGTTGTAGTCTGTAAATATGATGATCTGGGTAATAACTAAAGTCTGGAATTGTTGTAAAGTTTAAATCATCATTTACAAATCTGTACGCAGGTTCACTTTAGAAAAGGCGCATATACACATTGGTTCTGCATCTCAAAACAGCATATACATCTTAAATTTGTTTTACAAATCTATACACAGGTTCTCCTTGAGAAAAGAGCGTATGCACGTAGGTTCAACTCATGGAAGTAGCGTATACCTCATAAAATATGTTTTAACTGCTTTTATTTGTTGTTGTAGTGTTCTGGGTTCTGGCTTGGGTTCTGGTTACTATATTCTGGTTACATCATTCTGAAAAGTGATTGATTGATTCAGTTGTGGTTGGTACAAAGGAGATTGGTTGATGCAAATATATTTTATGTTTGAATGATGTTATTGATGGATCCAGTCTGAAAATCTATGAAACGTGGTCCCTGGAAGAAAAGAGAAGGTTGTAGCCTTCTGTAGGCCGGCACCTACATACTAGTAAACATATCAACTAGTACAAAAGCTATGGGGTTGTAGCTCCCTTCCAGGAGAAGCTGGAGAACAAAAGAAGGTTGTAACCTTCTACAGGTAGAAGCTTGCATGCTGGTATAAGACTGCACCAATACAAAAATTGTAAAAATAAGTTTCTTATTAAAAAGAAGATAGAGACGATTGCAGCAGGTGGTTTTCACCCACATTGGATTTCCACCTTATATCTTGTGTTCATGTGTGTGATTGTTTGTTCTGTTTATATGGTTATGATGCACTGATTAAAGATCAACATATGATGAATTAAATAAATCATAAGTTTGCAGGATATACGCTAGTTGCCTTAAATACAGTTGCGTATACACGTAAGTTCCTTTAACTAAAGTAGTGTATATGAATCTGATTATGGAAATGAAAAATTATTGACTTGCTAATACTAATTCACCCCCCCTCTCAGTATTATTTCCAACAACTGGTATCAGAGGAGGTCCTTCAGAAGAAGCTTGATCACTTGAAGGAAAATCCATCATCATGAGTAATCAAGAAAGAGAGGGATCCATCAGACCACCAATCTTTGATGGAAGCAACTTCCTTTATTGGAAGGTAAGAACCACATCCTATCTTCAATCTCTTGGAACAGATGTCTGGGAAATCGCAAAAGGAGGATATACATTTCCATCAGCAATTCCTACAGATGCAGCAGGTAAAAAGCAATATGAAACCAATGCCAAGGATGTCAATACATTATTGGGAAGTCTGTCACAATTATAATTTGTCAAAGTTATGTAGCTCAAAACCACCAAAGAAATATGGGACAAAATCATTCTAAGTTATGAAGGATACTCTTAGGTAAAACATGCAAAGCTACAAACTCTCAGAATTCAATATGAAACTCTCAAAATGCACAATGATGAAAGTATAGCTAGTTACTTCTTATGTATAGATGAGATTGTTAATTGCATGAAGAATTTGGGTGAAGAGATAAAAGAAGTTACTTTAGTTGAAAAGGTTTTAAGATCCTTGTTTGCTAAGTTTGAATCAAAGTATCTTCCATAGAAGAAAAGCAGGATCTTCAGACTATTACTATGACACAGTTGCACGGAATCTTAACTGCTTTCGAGATGAGAAAAGGAGGTATGTAAGATATGAGAGAAGCCGCATTTAAAGCTTCAGGGAGAGAAAAACTCAATGAATCAGGACATATTTCAGAAGGAGAAGAAGAAGCAAACTTTGTCAAGAACCTTCAACGGGGTTCCAGAAGATTTAGAGGTAAACTACCTTT
>APFE030095717.1:0-13288 GCA_000404065.3 Pinus taeda | reverse complement strand
ATAAAGGCAAGCTTTTACGAGGAAAAGCCTCATGGGAGATAAAGGTGAGATTTTGTGGGAAAAGCCTAGGAAAATGGATAAAAAATATCCATAGAAGTGGGACACCTCTAATGGAAACAATAGAATGAAAGAGGGTGTTGAATACCCATTGGAGAGAACAATAGAAGGCTTCTTATCGATGGAAATAATTCTCAGCTCGAGGATGAACTTGTGGAAAACAGTTCTAGATTGTGTGAGGTGATCAATTTTTACATGTGACATTCTTTCAGATAATCTCATTGCATTGGATGTTTAAATGTTGACTCTTACTCTCTTTATTGTCAATTCTGAAGCATAGAAGAGAAATTTCTTAGGTTGTTTTTACATATAAATTGATTGAATAATGTACATATGATTACTCTGAATGAGTAGATTTTCCTATGTTGGCTACAAGCATGAGTTTATTATATGTGAGTGCATGTGATAGCCATTGCATGCAAATTCAATCCCACTTAAGGTTATTAAAGAAACATAATATGTGGATCTTATGCAATATTTGTGTTATCTTGTCTTTTGTTTGAGATAGTGAATAATGGTGCTTGAGTTAGCTATATAAATTGGGTAACTATTGCTAATTCTGAGCTGTATAAACTATGTTGCAGGTTACTTTTGCTAAGAATTATGCATCAAATGCTATTCTTTTACCTAATTGTTCATAATCCCAATGACACACATGCAAAATTACATGTGACTGTGGTAGTAGGATTGTAATTGTGTTATGGGAAATACTAGCTTTAAAAAAATTATGTTGAAGTTTCATTTATGTTGATATTGAGGTAACATAGAAGGTATTTCTTTATGCATAATATTGACCTTGGATGATCATTCCTTCGAGTTATAATATGTGCATAAGTGTTGAATTGGAAACTTTTATTAAAGTTCTATTTATTGAACCTAAGAGTCCACATCATGAATCCAATAAGGTCTCGGAGGAGTTCTAGTATGGTACTCAAGGGGTATGGCTCCTTTCTTTGATGTTTTCATAATTTGAAGAATATGATTATTGGGTATTATAAGTATTTGTTAATGTAATACTTGTGACAACTAATTGAATCATAACTTTAACCGAAGCAAAATTTAAGGAATGGGAACCTAGTAGGTAATTCATAGATTAGGCTTAGGGGGTATGTTACATCCTCATATAACCCAAACAATGGATTTTTTAATTCCCAACACTTTGAAGTGAAACTCAAGCTCATTTGGTTATTTCCAAAATCATTGATAGAGGCTAAATCATATTTTGTCAAACTCTATTTCAAATGAACAATTTGGGTTACATAATGGTAGATAGATCTATGAGGTTATAGGAGTTATGTGGGTGGCTGAAGAGGTGCCTCATAGTATAAAATCCCTCATATTAAATGGAGTTGTCATCAATTTTTTTTTCTTTAAGGCCTATGATGATGTTACAAGAATATTCATTAGACTTCTCTTCAGTCATTTGGACTTTGGGATTGACTTTATGAATTTGGTGATGTGATGAATTCAATAGATATCCTTTGTTGTTCTTATAAATGCGTCAACCTCTCCAATCTTCCATGCATACCAAGGTTTGAGACCATGTTTCCCCTTGTCACCTTTAAATTTTCTACTCGTAATGGATGTACTCATTCGTCATGTGGATAAAACCAAGTGTAGAGGAATATTTCATAGTGTTGTTATTGTAAATTATCTGTAAATTACACATTTATATTTTGTTCATGTTATACTAATTTTTTGTAATGGCACCTGTAGTTATGTAGCTAAGTTATCAAATATCACTAATATGTTTGGAATATCTACTAACATGCTAACTAATGACTAAACAGTATTATATTTGAGGTCAAAATTTTGTAGATCATGAAGTCATGAATCTCAGGAATATGTTTCCATTTCCATTTATTGAAATGGATGTAAGTATAAAATATTTAGGTTTCCAACTGAAACAAATACTACAAAAAATAAGATTGGTCCTAGTTAATAACTAAGTTGGAAAAAAGACTAAAAGGTTGGAGTCTAAGGAGGTTGTCAAGGGGAAGGAGACTGGTTTTGGTTAAATCAATCCTAGAAGCTATTCTTTTGTTTTGGATTTTAGTCACTTGCATTGAAGGGGGATTTTAGAAAGAGCTACACGTTTTTGTTTTAAATTTTTGTGGGATGTCTCTAACTATCATTTTGTCCTTCCATGGATTAACTCAAAAGACATTGCAAGGTATAAATTTCTTTGCAAATAGGTCCTCAAAAATATTTTATAGTGCTTTAAAGCCTTGGTGGCCAAATGTGGATGGAGACTCCTATCTACTATCATCTTGTCGACTTTAGTACTCTATAAAAAATATATTCATATTTGTTCTCTTGAAGACTAGATGTAGTTGAGGGACAAGCCCCATACTAATATTTGGGTTATATGGTGTATTTTTCTAAACTCTATGGATGTTATTGCTTTAGAATTGACACAACATATTGGAAATGGGTCAAAGGTGAGACTCAAACAAGATCCTTGGCATAGTTGCAGTTTGTTAGGTCCCTATAATACTAGTGATTCTACATTACTATTGTCATTGTATCCCTTATCGTTATTGTTGTTCCCCTACTGTCCCCATATTATTATTATTGTGCCTTTATATTATTATTGTTAGGTTAGCTTTGGTTATATTGTGACCCCTTCAACTCCTATATATAGAGAGGAGGTTTTGTCATTTGAATCATCTAAGAATTGTTCATGTAAAGGAGGTTTCCCCTCAAAGAGGCTTATTTTTAAGGCTTTGATCTATCTTTTCTATCCTTTTGTGAGTTGGTTTCATAACATTTGGTATTAGAGCTTTGGATTCTAGGGTTTTGCTACTCTAAATAGGTCATCATGGAATTGTCGCCATAAAGTTTTTTCTATGACATTTCAAAAGCTAAAAAAAACCCATTTGAGATGAAATTTTGCTGAACATGGGGCCTAAATTTCAAATCTTGACTCGCTATATTTTTCGATATATAATCGAAGGAATTTAGGATCTTGTAGAACTCTAAATTAAATTCCAAAAACGTGACCTTGGGAAAATCGTCATAACTTTTGCTCTCATCATCAGATTGAAGTTTCATTAGAAGTTATAGAAAGAGGACAAACTGTAATTTTTTGGGTATCATTTTGAGAACCTAAGGTTGAAACAGTGGCTTGGGGCTCATTGTACAACTTCGATCTACTGAGCAAGTCTATTCTTAGGTCATCGTGGGAGACTTGTCATAAACCTTCATTTGAGAATACAATCTTGATCAAACTTGCAGGGTTAGAATGATTACTGAGATTGTTATCGCGGGAAGGAATCAGATTTAATATCAAGCTCCTGTAAAGTGAAAAGAAGGTGTGTAGTTTTTTGTTTTAATTTTTGCATAATATTGGTTTGAAAAATTAGTTTGAAGGAATTCAAAGGGCATAGTGAAGTATTATCACTGGTAATTGATGCCCCGAAGAAAGAAAACGGAAACACCTAGTAAGCAACCTAAAAGTTGTAGCATGACTCATGAAGAAGAGGAAGAAATTCAACATGATATATCAAAATTATGAGACCATGTGCAACAAATTTCACTTGCACAAAAAGTAACAAAAGCTAAGATGGATGGTTTAAAGAATGACATAGAAGCTAATATGGATGGTTTAAAGAAAGGCGTAGAAGCTAAGATGAATGACGTGGAAGCTACGATGGATGGCATGGAAGCTAGGATGGATGGTGTGGAAGCTAGGCTAGATGATTTAAAGAAAGGCATGGAAGATTTGAAGACAGATTTGAAGATATATTTGACAAAGTTTCTACAAGAAATGCTTACTAATGGCAAAAGGGTGGTAAAGAAAACTCATGATGAGAACAAAATAAATGTTAATCATGATTTCATAGACTCTAAAGTTGGATCAAAGAACCATCATCTTCCAAAGATCAATATGAGGAACTCTGACGGAAAGGATCCCAGAACATGGATACTATAGATGGAGCAATTTTTCAGTCTCCATAATGTGCAAAACACACAAAAGGTACACATTGCAACTTTATATTTGGAACCAAATCAATTTGTATGGTATTGATGGCTTTCCTCTCATAAACAAGTTGTCACTTGGGCTATTTTTATGGATGAAATGATAGCACATTAAGGATACAAAAAGCAACACTTTTTTAGCCAAATGATAAATATCAAACAAAAGGGTTCAATGATGGAGCACATTGAGGACTTCAAAAAATTGAATATAAGGGTAAAAGATATTCGAGAGGAGCATATGATTAATGTGTTCATAGGGACTTTAAAATATAACATCCAACATGAGGTTCACCTTTGGGAACCCAATTCATTGGAGAAGGAATTTAGGTTGGCAAGAAAAATGGAAAGCAAAAATATGGAAACAAGGAAGCCTACCACTCACAATCATAAAGATGGAAGTGTTTTTTCCCCTAGCCATCCACAACCTACAAGGTTGACACCACAACAATTGGAAGAAAAAAGAGCATAAGGGCTTTGTTATAGTTGTGATAGGAAATACACTAAAGGTCATAAGTGTGTCGTGAAGAAACTATTTTACATAGGTTGTGGAGAGGAGGAAGAAAAGGAATAATAAACATCAAAAGAAGAGGATATACACCAAGAAAAAAACCCTAGAGAAAGAAGAATTGAATCTGACCATATCTTATAATGCATTGGCTCAAATTACCACTCCTCAAACTATCAAGGTAGAAGGGCATATCAAGAAGAAAAAGGTAATAGTGTTGATTGATTCGGGAAGTACCCATAATTTTCCTCATTGTAAGATAGCCAAGGAATTGAATTTCTTCCTATATCCATTACCAGAGTGTCAAGTGATGGTTGCAAGCGGAGGAACCATAAATTGCTCAGGAAAGTGCCATAATATCAAGCTATCCATGGGACAATATGTATTAAATAGCCCAATGATTTCCATTCCAATGGGTGGTGCTGATGTTGTACTAAAAGTCCAATGGCTACACTCCTTGGGTACAATAACTTATAATTTTCCAGAATTGTTCATGAAATTCTGTCCAAGATGAAAGGAAGTTGAATTAAGGGTTATCGTAGGGAAACTAGGAAAGATAATCAACTCTAACATAATGACAAAGCTACCAAAGAAATAACAATGAGGCATAATTACACAATTATGTTCACTAGAGGTTCCCACATCGAAATCATCCATTTCTCCAAATCTTGAAAATGTCTTGGACAATCATCCCAAGGTATTTGAGACTCCCAAAGGCCTCCCACCTATTCAGGACCATGATCATGCTATTAATTTGATTCCAAGAATTATTCCTCCAAACATCAGGCCTTACCGATATCCCTATGTCCAAAAGAGTGAAATTTAATGTATGGTTGCAAAAATGTTAGAGGTTGGTATAATTAAACCTAGTCAAAGTTATTCCCCTGCTCCAATAGAATTGGTTCACAAGAAGGATGGATCATGGCACATCTGTCTAGATTTTAGGGAGCTCAACAAGTTCACTATTAAAGATAAATTTCCCATTCCTGTCATTGATGAATTGCATGGATCAATTTTACTTCACCAAGTTAGATCTTCATTTAGGATATCATCAAATGAGAGTGAAGAATGAAGACATTCCAAAAACAACATTTAGAACTCATGCAGATCATTATGAATTTTTGGTCATGCCTTTTGGCCTTACTAATGCACCTTCTACATTTTAATGTTTGATGAATTCCATTTTCAATCCCTTCCTTATAAAATTTGTGTTAGTATTTTTTGATGATATACTAATCTACAACAAGTCTTGGAAGGATCATGTCAACCATGCTGACATTGTGCTCAAACTATTGGAGGAGAAACAATTATATGCAAAAATATCCAAATGTTTCTTTGGAGTACAAGAGGTGGAATATCTAGTTCATATTGTATCTCATAAAGGTGTTAAGGTAGACCCTAGAAAAATTAAAACTATTAAGGAATGGAAAATTCCAACATCCATAAATCATCTACAACGATTTCTCAAGTTGACAGGGTATTATCACAAGTTTGTTAAGAATTTTGGGAGAAAAGCAACACCTCTAAAAAAATTATTCAAGAAAGATGCATTTTCATGGACTCTAGAAGCAACAAAGGCCTTTTAACATCTTAAAGAGGCAATGTGCCAAGCACTAGTCTTAGCTACACTGGACTTCACAAAAACCTTTATTATGCAAAGTGATGCCTCAAGAAATGGAATTGGTGTTGTTTTAATGAAAGAAGAAAATCCCATTGCTTTCGAAAGTTGTCCAATCGAAGAAAAATATTTAGACAAAACTATTTATGAGAATGAAATGTTGGTAATACTACATGCATTTAAGAAATGATGACCATACCTAATAGGAAGACACTTCAACGTAAAAGTAGATCATGATAGTCTTAAATACTTCTTAGAACAATTATTATCTTTAGAAGAGCAAAAAAAATGGATCACAAATATGTTGGGTTATTACTTTGAAATTGTCTACAAAAAAGGGAAACAAAATGTTGTGGGAGATGCACTCTCAAGAAAGGATGAGGATGTGCAAGAATTTCTTTGTGCCATTTCTATTATCCAACCAGATTGGATAAATGAAGCAAGGGATGAATGGAAGAATGACGAGGAAGTGTCGGCACTCATTCAAAAGATAGAAGAAGATCCGAGTACATCTAATACATTTAGCTGGAAAAATGATTCATTATGGTACAAGGATCAGTTATACCTATGTAAGAATTCACACTAAAACAAAAGATTCTTAGGCAATTGCACACCTCTCTCTTATGAGGGCACTCACGATTTCTAAAAACCTACCACATAGTTAAGAAGGACTTTTTTTGGGATGGCCTTAAATCGGATATTCAAAAGTTTGTGGTGAAATGTTAGGTTTGCCAACAAAATAAAGTTGAAACAATTAAAACCCTGATACTATTACAACCTTTATACATTCCAAGCCAACGTTGGGAGGAGGTTTTAATGGATTTTATCACAAGCTTACCCAAGTCGAGAGGAAAGTGTGTTATCATGGTGGTAGTTTAAAGACTTACCAAGTATGCACAATTTTGTGCACTATCTCATCCATTTAAAGCGAGTACAGTTTACACTACATTTATAAAAAAAATTCAAAATCTACATGGAAACCCAAAGATTATTGTAAGCAAGAGAGATCCCATTTTCACTCGAAATATTTGGACAAAATTATTTTCTTGTCTTGGTTCTTAGTTAGCGCATAGCTGATGTTATCATCCTCAATATGCTAGGAAAACTAAGATAGCAAACAAATGTTTGGAAGGATGTATTTGTTGCTTTGTATCTGATAAACACACAAAATGGGTCAAATGGTTGCCTCTGGCTAAATGGTGGTATAACACTTCCTTTCATAATACAACAAAAATTACCCCATTTATGGCACTTTATGGATATCATCCACCATCCATCACATCATATTTAAGAGAAAATTCTAAGGTTCAAGCAGTGGAATATCACATTGAGCATCAACAACAAGTTCTCAAACTCTTAAAGGATAACCTCACCTTGGCACAAAATAGAATGAAAAGACAGGAAATCAACATTGTAGCAAAATAAGTTTCGATGTAGGTGATTGGGTATTCTTATGGCTACAACCATATAAACAAATGTCCCTCAATCAGGCTAAGAAGGATAATAAATTTTCACGAATGTATTGTAGTCTATAAAAGTTGTTTTAAAAGGTAGGTACTATGGCATACAAATTGGAGCTTCCTGTAGCTTCCTGAGTGCACCCAAGTTTCCATGTTTCATGCTTAAAGAAGGTTATAGGTGACAAGCTTCCAGCTCAAACAATATTTCTAGAAATTGATGAGGAAGGAAAAATCATATTGGAAACTAAAGCAGTCAAAGAAAAATAACTCAACAACTATGAAATCGATCAATGTTGGAGTATCTCATTAAGTGGAACTTACCGATTGAAGATTCCACACGGAAGGATGAGAATTTTATACATAAGCATTCAGAGCTACTCAAGTGTTTAGGACAACACTTTTTTAAAGGAGAGCGGTATGTTAGGTCCCTATAATACTAGTGATTCCCCCATTACTATTGTTTTTGCATCCCTTATTGTTATTGTTGTGCCCCTATTGTCCCCATATTGTTAGTATTGTGCCTTTATATTATTATTGTTAGGTCGGATTTGGTTATATTGTGACCCCTTAGACTCCTATATATAGAAAGGAGGTTTTTTCATTTGAATCATCTAACAATTGTTCATTTGTGTACTGTAAAGGATGTTGCCCCCTCAAAGAGGCTTATTTCTAAGGCATTGATCTATCGTTTCTATCGTTTTGTGAGCTGGTTTCATAACACAGTCAAGCACGCCACTTTCTGTAGGATATTATATATTTTCTCAGTGAAAAAGGCATATCAAGACTAGCCCATATTAATTGCCCTGATCAATCCACTATATGGAATCAAGGTTGGATTATAATTGAATATTTCTAAATCAATAAAGATTTTAGGGAAATTCGGAGGGGCTATATTGATGCTTTACTTGTGGCTGATATTGTAATATCCAAGAATGATGGCGAGTTGGTTTGGGATCATTCACCAATTGACATTTATACACACAATATGGGGTATATTCACTTAAATAGAGCTATAGTGGATGAGGTTGGGAAAAGTGGTGGAGAGGAATTTGGAAGGCAAATATCCTCGCTAAATATTGCCTATTCATATGGTGCACTCTTGCAAAAAAGGTCCCTACATGGGATATGATTCAAAGGCACCATAAGATTGGTCATTGTTGGTTTTCACTATGTAAATTAAATGTTGAACCTATAGAGAATATATTTTTTGGATTCCCTTTCTCTATTCATATTTGGAATTTGTGTGCTACTGTATTTTATCAAATATGTGTTTGGAAAGGCCCCTCTTTTGAGGAGAAACGAAGGTCTTGGGTCCAAAATAGGAATAATAAACATCTTAAGGATTTTCCTTTTCTTTCCTATTGGGGTATTTAGTTGTCAAGAAAAAATGATCTTTTTCATAGCAAGCACTCTTCCCTAGATCGGATGGCTATTGAAGTTTTTCCCATTCTTTCTCATCTTCATATACCTTTTGTCCCTTGTTGGATTAGGCTCATGGTTCCAGAGGAGCCTAAGAAATATTCCACATGGGGTTCTTTGATGGGGCCTAGCACGAGGAAACATTCTCATGTAGTGGTGGCTCTATTCTCTATTTATCATATAAACACAATTTTAAGGTCAATATGGGACTTGGGAGGGGTTCAAAATATTTTGAAGAGCTATTATCTCGTCACTCATTTATGACTTTTTCTTGTGAAAAGGGTTTTAATCAACTCTAAGTTTTCAGTGATTCCTTCCTAGTTATAAATTGGGTCAATGATATTAAACAATGGTACTCCTTCCAACTTACTCACATATTAGACAATTTATAAAGGATGAAGCTTTTTTATGTTTATTTTTAATGCACTCATATTTATAGGGAGTGAAAGGGTGATGTACAAAATATTTCTATGGAAGGAATTTAGTTGGAATGGGGTCTTTGGTCCATGGTGGAGGTATTAAATAATGAGCACTATAGGTTCTTTCATTGTCCATTTGTGGAAAACTCAACACATAGAATTATAGAATCTTTTTCATCTATGCTTTTTATCTTCATATTTTATAGGTTGATGTAAATTTTTTTTTGACAATGATGTTATAATATTTTAGGCAATATATTTTGATTTTAGATTAGAATGCTCATGATTAGTAAACTCTAATCCTTTTTATATGTTTTTTGCGTGGACCCGTGGGGTGGTCAAATGGTGTAAATATGTGCAAATTGTTTGTGGGAGAGTTGGTTATTTTTTTTGGCCATTGCATGGATATGGGTAGATCTTGTAAGACTAGACATGTTGTTCTTGTATTTACAAAATTTATATATAAATAAGTTATGTTTTTTTCCCTTAGGAATAAGAAAACAATACAGGTAACATTTGGTTCTAAACATCTTTGGCAAAAGAATATATGCATGAATGCCTCGGATTTTTTTTTAAATAAAATCTAAAATGAATTAGAATTAATTATTTAAAATTTAGATTTTAATAAATGTATCTTCAATCTAGCCTTGAACTAAATGATAAAGTTATGAAATAACCTAGAACACTAGATATCCTTACCATCTATACCTCGTTGCTAAAGTGACAATTAGTTGAACATTTATTTCTAACATGACGGTTAACACAAACATTTATTTTTAGAGAATTTTTTTATGTATTTCTCACATAAACACATTTAAATATCCACACACTAGAATGGTATTCAATATTTCAATTATCACTTCCATCCCTTATTTCATATATATTATGATCAAATTCCACTCTAACACATATGCTACCTTTTTATCGTAGTGTGCCAACATAAAATTCCTTGGAAGAATATCTATAATACGGCGGTAGGAGCCACGACTCAATAGCGATATATTAGGGATGATGATTTCCAAGTGTATAAAAAAACATCTCAGAGAGAAATGCCATTTTATGGAATATCATGATTGTAGGTTTCTAAAAATGGGTATGATGATGAGATGTTGATGGCATTTATTTTGATGAAGCTATATAGGGAGAGGCCAAATTGCTTCACAATTGCTACTCATTGTCTTAATTTGTGGATGCTAAAAAACTATAGAATTGGATGAGCATATCCATGGATACAATATGAAATGTGTGTGCTTTAATTATAGATCCTTGTGGGGAATGGATTGCCTATAATATTTTCATTAATAAAATAACTAGGACACAACTTCTCAAAGCTATTATATCCATTCACCTTCTAAACATTGACAAGTATTCTTTTAGGAATGTACAAGGAATAACTATGCTAAGATATATGTAGGAAGTTATCTTACTTGAGAACTTTGAATAACATGTCATCCATTTTATAAAGGTTTTTCTTAATCTTTAAATATGAAACTCAAGTTCGTTTACTAATCAAGCCCCACTTCTATCACTTTACATGGAGCCAATTTGTTTGAAGGAACATAAGAGTTCATGATCGAAATGGAGAAATGGATAAGGAGGGTTTTGAAGATGATTTAAAGTGCATATTTACAAAGGAGGAATCTTCAATACCATTTATCAAATTGATAAATTAGATTCTCAATGTTCATGGAATATTTAAAATTTTATCTTTCTACACTAGAGAATTATCTTGTTCAAATATTGAGGTAAGATTTAGTTCAATTTATTTGTATGAAGAAATCTTGTTTGAATAAAAATATCCTTGATTAGTTGGTTTATGATGTCTCTAAGGGGAAAAAAGTTTCACTCTTGATTACATTATACACATCCATCACCAAGAGGAGAAGGAGGAAACAATGGTGGTGGAAGTAGATTGGTGAGACAAAGTTATATTTTTAGAGGGTGAAAAGAGGTTATAGCATAACAGAAAACATAACCCTTTATCTCATATTGAAATCACAACTGAATGCATTATATATATAGTTTTCAATATATATATATATATTTCCAAACTAATTATTTATGCACTTCAACACATAATTTTTAGAAAGATTTCAAAACATCTATTAGGAATGGTTTATGAGACATTGGGCTTAGAAATTTTAAGAAAATGCAATTGGTAGGTGTAAATATAATCATGATGACATGAAATCTATCATTATAGGACATTCCTAAAATTGCCATTCTCAGGAAGCTATTAAATTCTTTATTGAAATGCAACTCGTGGATATAAGTATATGGTACAGTTATGACAACCTTCTTCCTTATTGGGATAATTTCTCTCTACTCAAGCTCTATTTTTTGCTTGTCTAGTAGATTCGAAGGAATCTAATGGATATACTTACACTTCACAATAAAATCATTAACCCCTAGATTTTCATATTGTGATAATTATAGTGTTAAGTCCTGATTCTTTTGTTCATCAACCATTTTTACTTAAAAAATGTTCATGCTAAATTATATCCAAAGTTATGATAATGAAATAATGGTTTTATTCTCATTTCAAAAGCTACCAAAGCATGCTCAACATTAATATAACATTGTGGAGTTTATATAGGTGGATATATTTTTGCTTAGGAAACATTTTGGAAGTGCCTTAGTAACATTCTCCACTCGTAACATAACATATAATAATTTACAAATAATATCAATAGATAAGATAATTTTAATAATGTCCCACTAGTAACCAAAAATGTAGCTCAAAGTGAGTTTTGAATACAATTATGTCATTACAATGTAGGAGTTCCAAAAGGTCTTCTATAAAAGGAAATATGTAGAAAATAAATTTTAGGATTATTATCTACTTTTGGGGAGAATTAATAATCATATAATAGAATATGTTGTAGAATTACTAAATGCAAACATTTTAATGGTTGGTTCGCTAAAGAGAGAAACAACAAAACTACTCATTGGTCAACTAATGCTATTGATGAAGATTGTTGGAAAGATGTTGTTTTTTTTTAGAATATTCAGTTGTCACAAAATATTTGATTTTGTTGATGAATACATATGTAATATATATTGTGCATTTGTAATTAATGTATTCCATTCCAGACCTTATTGATGATGATGATGATGATGATGATGGTTAACGTCCACTGAGACCAAATTGGTCTATCGGACCTATACTTTCTTAATTTCTAATTGTCTGGCTCCTTGTCTTTCTTGGCGAGATTGGTGATGTAGCTTTCTTTTTCTTCTCTACAGTCTTCCAACTTTCTTTATCTTGCATCTCCTTCATCTCTTCTGGTTCTTGGGACATTGGTGTCTTAGCTTCGCGATCTATTGTGTTCGTCCTTTTGGAGATAGTCGGAGAAGAAGTTTGGTCTAGGAGATTTGTTTTGCTGTTAAATGAATATTTATTTTCCACGTTATTCGAAACCGCATAACTGTCGATGCTTGAGGGGTTGTTAAGTTCACCTTTTTGTTGTTGGGTAGGGCTTTCCCCCTGCGCATCTTGAAAATTGTTTCTATCTTGCCCGATTGCTTGTGATTCAGAGTTTTCTCGAGAGTATTCTTCTTGGATGACAGTGTAGTGTTCTTTTTGTGCTCCTTCCCACCATGTAGATATGTGGTGATTTTTTCTAGCAGAATTTTTCTGGGAAGCATTTGGGCAATTTTTGGCAAGGTGGCCTGTCTCAAAGCAAGATGGAAATCTGAAGAGGACACTTTCATAATCGAGTTTCTGGTTCCACACATAGTCTTTACTTATTAGGTGTATTTCAGCTGGGAATCTGGCGCTGAAGTCCATTTCCACACATATGCGTGCATATGTGGTTCTGACATATTC
>APFE030095712.1:37287-48192 GCA_000404065.3 Pinus taeda | reverse complement strand
GTTACTGGTTCAGAAAAAATACAAAGTGCAGAGCCTAGTTGCCGAGGTCGAAACAGAGTAGAACATTACAGCTAAAGTTATGATAAGGTACAGATAGGGTGACTAGGTACTACTACGAGAAATAGAAATGGCGGTGATTGGCATGTCATGTAATGATTACAATATTTCGGTAACGCCCCCCAACTGTGGCTGAATGATATGGTTGGTGGTACAATGATTTCGGTAGTCATATCAATATCTTCTCATTAACTACAATTTAATATTCACACCTAAACACGCATACCTTTATATTTACCTTTGGTTGTTGTGCCAAAAAGTGTTATCTCGTCATTAATAGTTCGATGATATATAAAAGGGGGTCTATAAAGTATGAGGGTTTTTACACATTGGATTTCATTATTCACAACAAATAATAGTGAAGGTCTATAATTATCAGGATGAATGGCTGATTCCCTTAATGAAGAGTGATATGTTTCTATCAGAGTAATGGTTCATTCTCGGGAACAGAAATGGGAAAATTAGTGATTTTTAGGAAAAATGGACAAGATTGGCGTTTTAAGCACTGGGAATTGGTGTTTCAGCAATAGGGAATGGTGTTTCAGCAATGGGAAATTGTGTTTCAGCAATGGGAAATGGTGTTTCAGCAACGCAAAATGGTGGGAAAATGTAAGAGGAATGAATTGTGTTTTGAAGTGACATGGCAATGCTTCTCCAAGCCGCATCTTAGTCCTCCCTAGATTGAAATTTTTCTTATCAGCCACCTTCCGAAGCTAAGATCTGCAAAATAATTAATTGTAACATGGAAACCCTTGATAGGGATTATTAGTTAAGAAATCTAATCTAGAAATAAATATATAAACAGAAAATCAAGTGCATTGAGGGATAGCAGGTTCCCCGAAAAAGGCATAGTGCATGTCTGTCATGCAAGTAGATTTGAAATCTTCTATAGAAATAGGTTGTTGATACAAATGAAGTCGATACCCATTCACTAATAATGGTGTTCTAGAATCATCAATCGTTAAGAGTTTGACTGTTCCATTTGGAAAAACAGTATCTACTTCATAGGGTCCTAGCCACCTTGTTCTTAATTTACCTTGAAAATTTTCAAAATGGGAGTCATACAGTAGAGTCCAATTACCTTTTTGAAACTGCTTATGCTTAATGGTTTTATCATGCCACCTGGTTCTTTGCTATTGTATCATGGTTTTTTGATGGATGGCGTCCAACCTCTTTTCATCCAATTCCTGAAGCTGTTGCAACCTAGCCATCTGTGCATCAGTCAAGTCATGGTTAACAGCTAAAGCAATCCTTAAAGTTTTGATTTCAAATTCCACAGGAAAAGCAACACTTTCACCATAAACTAATTCGTAAGGTGAAAAACCCGTAGTATTCCTCCAAGTAGTTCTGTAAGCCCATAATGCTTTAGGCAGTCTTTGAAACCAGTCCCTTCTATTTTCCTTTACTATTTTTGTTAAAATGGCTTCTATGACTTTATTCGTACTTTCCACCTACCCATTGGCCTGGGGGTGATAAGGTGTACTCATTTTATGCTTAATGTGATATTTCTGAAGTGTATCTTTGAAGCCATGAGAATTAAAAGGAGGTCCTCCATATATGACTAGCTCTCTAGGCAATCCAAACCTAACAAATATTTCTTCAAATAAAAAGATTAAAACTGATTCTTCATTAGCTTTAAGGAGTGCCTTAGCTTCTACCCATTTTGTCATATAATCAGTGCAAACTAGTATATAAATTCTTTGATTGGATGGAGGATTAATGGGACCTATAAAGTCTAGCGCCCATCCATCGAAAGGTTCAAGTATTACCTAGGGATTGAGTGGCATTTCATCCTTGTGATTAGGCTACCCCATTCACTGACAACTATCGCAAGCCCTAACATATTTCTTTGAATCCTTGAAAAGTGAGGGCCAATAATAACCCATTCTAAGAAATTTGTGTGTTGTTCTTTTATCAAAAAAATGCCTTCCACAAGGGCCATCATGAAAAGCTTTCAATATATCATAAACTTCATCTTCTTTGATGCATCTCTGAATTTCGTGATCGATTCCTGTGTGAAAAAGATATTCGCTTATCCAGCTGTACGTAGCACTTTGCTAAATGATCTTTCTTTTTTCTCTGTGCGATAGGTGTGATGGTAGTTTCCCTGCAACTAAGTAATTAGCAATGTCTCCATACCAAGGTGAGTGAGCAGATACTGCAAAAAAATATTCATCAGGAAAGGAATCATGTACAAGAGTATTTTCATCAGTTTTTAGCTGAGAAAGGAAATCAACAACTACCAAACCTTGATCTTGGGGTGCAATCTTGATCTGATTATATCCACTAAATCCATCCAAAAAAGAAAAGAATCTCTTGCCTGCCAAATTATCTAGTACCTGATCAATAAATGGTAAAGGGAAATGATCTATCTGAGTGGCCTTTTTTAGAGCTTTATAATCTACACACACTCTCCATTTTCCATTTTTCTTAGGTACAATTACTAATGGAGAAACCCATTCACTATCAGATATAGGATATATAAATCCTGGATTTAGCAATTTTTAAAGTTCTTCCTTCACAATTTTCCTTAAATTGGGATTCATTCGTCATTGGGGTTGACAGACTGGGTGAGATCCCTCTTTAATATAAATACGATGAGTAAATAATTCAGGAGAGATTCCCTTCATATCTGTGTAATCCCATGTGAATGCTTCTTTATTCTCACGTAGTAGCTTCATTAACTGTTGTGTTTCAGCATCTGTTAGGTCAGGGTTTATATTTAATGTTTTTCCAGACTCGATTTCTATTGTTATACTTTTGGAGGAGATGCTAGCTGATGTCTGAGATAAATTTTCAGTTTTAAGGTTTTGCTGAGATTCAGGTTTCAAGATTGTAGTCAAGTGATCATATATTTCATAATTAACCGAAGAAGGTTTAGAAATAAAATTGCTAATTAATTCATCCTCGGTTGAATCCTTCAGAGTTAAATCTTGTCCGATAGTCAAAATGGGTTGGGTCTCATCATCCTCATAATCTAACCATACAGAGTTATCATTATTAATCATATGTGTAGCATGAGGGTAAAGAGTAAGCTGCTTGTTTTCACATCCATTAGAAATTGTCATTGAGCCTGATCTACAGCTGATGAAAGCATCTGCTGTAGCCAGCCAAGGTCTCCCCAAAATCAATGGATGACCCCCCAACTTTGTTTTAGTCTCTAATACAACAAACTCAGCTGGGTAGTTCCAAGATTGAACTGAAATTATCAAGTCTTCAATGACTCCTTCAGGTTTGATTGTGGAGCGGTTAGCTAGCTCTAGAATGGTTGGGGTTTCCGTAATTACATTCTTTAACTGCAATAATTGTGCGGTTTCAAGTGTTATAATGTTTATTGCAGCACCTAGATCTACTAGAACTCTAGAAACAAAAGTTTTTCCAACTTGTACTGTGACCGTAGGATGACCAGGGTCACCATATTTCACACGGGGGTTTTTACTTGTCATTAGAGCAGCTAGATCACCCATCACATGGACTGTGAGGGGATATTTAGCTTTTCTTCCAGGTTTCTTAATGGAAATATCTCTAACAGTTCTAGCATAAATTGGTACATCTCTTAGTGCTTGTAAGAGTGGAATCTTAACATATAAATTCTGCAATTCTCCTAAAAGGTTAAAAGTAGGTGGCTCAAGTCTTTTGGTAAGACCCAGACGTTCAGGGAATGGTGGCTCTGATGTTTCAGCAGTCTTATTAAAGGACGAATCAAATGTTTCAGCATTGTTATTATATGACTTTTCTTTTCAAGTTTCTTCTTTATCAGAGTCAGAAGAAGTAATGTCATCAATAATGGGTTCAACTATTCTCCCAGAGTGTAAATGAATATCATTGCATTGCATAGGGAAAACAGGTTGGTTTTGAATATCAATTACCTGCAGAGCTTTATTGTGATTTGGGTTGGGGTTAGGTTGCGCAGGCAGCTGGGGTCTCATTGTCTGATCATTCGGTGGAGCATTTGATGGTAAGGAGAGAGATTGCTGATACTGGGGAAATTGGTTTGGGAATGGAATCTGCGGAGCTGTCCAATTTGGGTTCCATTGATTAAAATAGGATTGCTGTAGAGCCCAGGGATTCCATATTGTAGGATCAAAAAAAGGGGGATTCGGTTGCTGCACGGGTGGGAAGTTCATTTGATTAAAGGGTGGGTATTGCGTTTGATTCAAGGGCGGGTAATTTGCTTGAAAAGGAGGATGATTGTTCCAATGACTAAATGACATGTTAGAATTCATACCTTGTCCTCGTGGTTGCCATTGCCTCCTTTGTGTCAACAAGTACACTAGTTCATCTTCTTCTTTAGTTGGCTGCAGTGCTGCTTTTATTCCTGGCAAAGAAGGGCATTGTTGGGTCTCATGGTCCTTCTCACAAATGGTGCAAATTGGTACCTTATCCAGTGGACATTCCCTTAATGGGTGTTTTCTTCTGCATTTAGAGCAGAAAATAGCCAAAGTAGGTTCTGTTTCTTCCTGCTTCTTTTTAACCTACAAGGTATCAATTTGTGAAGCAAAAGAGCTTAACATTTCAGTTTTAAATTCTTCAAGTAAGTTACCTATTTCAGCCTATGTTGCTCCTCCACTTGCTGATTTCTGGACTCTTGAGTATGTATTATCCTTTCTTTTTGGTCTACTTGTTGCTCCTCTTGAACATCTCTTACAGAGGTTGACAATCTCATCATATGATTCCTTAGATATATCCGCTTTTCCAAGCATATTCAACATATCTAAACAATCATCTCGTACCCCTTTTAACAGTATTGACTTAAGAATGTCCTTACTCATATTCAGATGATCAGATCGCTGCAAATTATACTGTAGTCTTTCCACGAAGTCTTCCAGATTTTCGTCCTCCTTCTGAACCATCTTAAATAATTCCTCCTTCCTTTCTCTTGTTCATCAATACTCTTGGTATTTGCCCAAGAACTTTTCTTTCATTTGATCCCAAGTTGTGAACACATGTCTTCCCAGGCTCATGAACCATCTTAATGCATTTCCTTTTAATGTTGCTGGAAACAACTTCAACTTTTGAGGATTAGTCACATAATAATAACTCCTACACAATATATCAAACTGAAACAAAAATTCATCAGGGTCTTCAGATGATAAACCATGGAAATTAGGTAGGGCTGATAATGGAATGTTCTTCATAGGAGTTTCCCCTCTAGGAAGATCTTCAATAGGGAATTCTAAGGTGGAGAGGGAATTTTCCCCTCTTCCTTCTCTTCATCCCCCACCAAAGGGTCCTTCATTATTTCGTTCCATTGGTTGTTCCCCTGTCTCACTTGCTCGGTCTTCAGCACTTTCTGTAGGGCTTTCAATATCCTGAACCAGTTCCTCAACTTCAATATCTTCTATTGGTTCCTTAATATCTTCCACTAACTCCTCAATTTGTTCTACTGCCTCTTCAACCCTTTTCGGTCCCAATACTTCCTCCGTTTTGTAGTTCGTCTGGAGAGAGTGCTGAGTTTGTGACCTCCGAAATCTTACCTTCTGAGATGTTTCCGCTTTCGAAATAATGTCGTCAATGAAAGTTTCTCTTCCTCCTCTACCTTTGCCCATGCTGCCTATAGGGTTAGATTTCCTACATCCTTTCATGCATCCTGTACATCTAAAGGAAAGTCATTAATACTTTTAAAATCTTCGGTCGCCTTCCCCGACAACGGCACCAAAATGTTGGTCACTTTAATTGCTTATTAATTTAAACAGTTGAGTGCCACATAATTTGTCAATCCGAGAAAGTCCGATTATTTCAAAGGTGACTACATATTGTATGTACTTAATTTTAATAGCATTAAAAAGTTGTAGTATAAACAACTCACACTTTGTTAAACCTCTACTCTGTGTTACAGTAGTTATAGTCTGTTGCAGGAATTGAATAAGAATAGATAATTGATTAAAGAAAGTAAATCTGCAAAAAGGAAATGATGGCTGTCCTGTAACAAAGGATCAAGACCTTATCCCCTAGAGTAGGAACATTCAACACCTCCCTCTGTTATCCAGTTCACCAATACACTGTAAATCCTTATCACCGGTGAGGCACTCATGTACAATATCAATCAAAAAGAAAAATAGAGTCTTAGCAAAAGTAAATTATCATCAGAAGCGATGCCCGTAAATGAGGTATAAACAGAATTCACACAGAACACACAACAGAAAGAAGATGGGTGAATATTGTGATGAAGGTGGGCCCTATCCTTCTAACAAGATTCCCCAGGACACAGAAACTAAGTTAAAATACTCATAATAGAATTTTGTTTCATCCGTCAATATACCATATTACAAGAAAGATTCCATCTTATCCTTTTGCTACAATCCCTGTGTTATAGCTTGTTCATCCTATGTCGATCCCCTCTCTAATGTAGACGTCTCCTCTTTATAGAGGATACATCTATTACGAAAGATTTTCAGTATAAATTCTAATTCATCCCTTTGTACAAAAATAGGGAAATCAGTTCCCGTTAACAGAATGTTGTTACAGTAATGTGGATCATGAATGTTACAACCAACATAAGAGTTTATTTAGATAATCTATCGGATTCCTTTGTTGTCGCAATTCTGGTATGCAAATCTCAACTATCTCCTTGAGATTCATATGTTGTCCTTGCTCTTTCAGCTTCGCAGTTCGTGTTGTTTCCGTTGTTTCAGCAACTCCAAAATATAGTCCTGCCAGCTTTAGGCAGTTTCAACAATTGTTCAGCAACTTAGTCAACTTCAAGGATCAATTATAAAGATACCATGATTATGTGTTGAATAATTAAACATATAGCAATGAGAAGAGTTACCGTATACCTTTAGAATGATTGGGTCACATACTAACAAAGGCTTTCAACTATGAGTTGAAAAGGGTAATATTATGACAAAA
The DNA here is from genome assembly GCA_000404065.3 of Pinus taeda. Classification (NCBI taxonomy): domain Eukaryota; kingdom Viridiplantae; phylum Streptophyta; class Pinopsida; order Pinales; family Pinaceae; genus Pinus; species Pinus taeda. The sequence continues at coordinate 41,283 of APFE030095712.1, read as the reverse complement.
TATAGAGTCAAAAATAGACAACATGGGGTCCTAACATATCCATGGGAAGGATAATCCATTTTCAATGTGGAAGACATTAAAGGACCTCTACCAAAACAGTAGCGACGAGAGGAAATTGGCGCTCAAGGATAAGCTTCGAAGAATCAAGAGGGAGAAGGGTGATACTATTTCCACATATTTGAACAAGATCACCACTTGTAGAGATGAGCTTGGCAGTGCTGGAATAACTACTGTTGATGATGATATGGTGAGCGTCACTCTCCTTCACCTTCCAAAGAGTTGGAATAGCTACCAAGACTTTGTGAATGGAAGGGAGAAACTACTAGATTGGGAATGATTGTCGTTGGATCTTATGCAGGAGGAGATTAGGAGGAGCACACGAGATGGTTTTTCATCCAAGGATGATGATGAACAAAATCTGGCCTTAGCTAGTAAGGCAAGGAAAGGGAAGGGGAAGGCTTCCCATTTCAAATCGAATTCTTCTCATAGAGGGAAGAAAGGTGACATGTATAAAGTAATACGCTTTAATTGTCACAAGATGGGACATTATGTGAAGAAGTCCAGTAAGGGATCCTCAGAAGGATTGGAAGGTGAGCCATTAGCCTTTCAGTTCGAAATGGACTTTGCCCTCATCATATGCATGGTGTCATCGATGATGGGTTGTGTTTTGTATCTAGAAAGTGGAGCCTCATTCCACATGACCGATGATAAAAAGTTATTTGATACCTTGGACGAGAAAGACTCAGGATGCGCATAAAGATGGGTGATGATGGAAGGTATAGTGTTTTAGGAGTGGGCACAGTTGCTTTTCAGAGGAAGCATGGAGCTCCTATCACCTTGACAGATGTGAAGTATGTGCCTGGACTAAAGAAGAACTTGGTATTGGTCACGATGTTGGAGGATAAAGGCTACGATGTTGTCTTCAGTAAAGGAAAGGTGTTCCTAAGACATATAGCCATAGTTCAGACCAAGAGGATAGGGATTTAGGTAAAGAATCTCTATAAACTAGAGGTAGATGATTGTGTAGCATTAAGTACGAAAGTAGAATTGGTGAAAATCCAAGACATTGGTGAGTTGTGGCATAGGAGGATGGGCCATTTGCATCATGGGTCTTTGAAGATAATGCAACAGGTATCTACTGGACTTTCCAAAGGTAAACTTTAGCAAGTTGACACATGCAAAGGTTGTACCTTGGGAAAGTACACCAAGTCTTCCTTTCATGAACGAGACAATCAAGCAGAGGCTATCTTAGAGAAAGTTCATACTGATGTGTGAGGACCATTCTCAACGACATTAACAACAAAGAAAAGGTATTATTTGATTTTCATTGATGACTATCCTTGTAAATGCTGGATTTATTTCATGCAAAAGAAGGACCAAACCTTCACGACGTTTTGTGAGTTCAAAGCTTTGGTCGAGAAAGAGTCGGGGAAGAAGATCAAGGCATCGAGAAGCGACAATGGTGGAGAATATGTTGCTTAATAGTTAAATAACTTATGTGCAGTGGAAGGAATTAAACAAGAGTTGATAGCAACTCATAACCCACAACAGGATGGGGTGGCTGAGAGGAAGAACAAAACTATTGTAGGGGTAGCACAGGCAATGGTGCATGACCAAGGCCTACCACTTCACTTGTGGGCTGAGGCATGCAACACAACGACTTATTTTTAGAATAGAAACCTGCATCACATACATGGGATGAAGACACCAAAGGAAGCTTTCTCCAATAAGAGACTAGATGTGGGTCACTTTAGGATCTTTGGCTGATCGGTCTATTGAAATGTGACAAAGGATGCACAGAAGAAGCTTGAGCCGACAGCGGAGTTGGGGATACTTGTTGGGTACACTGATACACCTCACAACTATTGCATGTACTTGCCTACCAATCGAGGGACAGTGGTTCGTAGAGATCTCAAGTTTGATGAGAAAAAGGCCATGCAAGTTTCCCTTGAAAGGTAACTCCAACTACAGGTTCTGGAGGAACTGTTGGTTCCTAAGGAGGAGGAGCCTCAGACTGATGGGGAGCATCTGCATGCAGAGGTTCTAGGAGTGGAGACATCCACTCAAGTAGAGTCTTCTAGAGATGGACGAAAGCATACAAGAGAAGCTGATAGATTGTTGGAAGCTGTGAGAAAGAATGTGGAAGCACCACATTTCAGTGCAAAAGGAGGAGGTCACCTCAGAGGTACACTCGATACATGGTAGTTGCTGGGGAATGTGTTGAGACCGAGCCATATTCCTTTGAGGAAGTAGTGCAGCAGCCAATTTGGGTTGATGTTATGGTGGAGAGGTATGACTCCATAGTTCATAATAGTGTTTGGTACGTGGTTCTGAGACCGGAGAACTAGTCAGATGTGAGTTCTCGTTTGCTTTACAAGGTAAAGCAAGTTGTTGATGCTAGTGTGGAGAAGCATAAGGCAAGATTTGTTGCTCGTGGCTTTTCACAGATTGAGGAGGATCATGTTGCTGAAGTGTATATTTCGACAAGGAGTAAGATGTTAACATTTTGAAAAAGGCATTGTCAAAGTGTAAATTCGAGTTCCATAGAGACAGGATCAGGGTGGTAGATAATTCCTTTCTTGTTGAGAGGGAGTGTTGAAATGTGGCAACAAGAATATTCCAATTTAATTTCTCATTTAATTGAATTGTGAATTAAAATCGAATTTAGTCTTAACAGCTACTTGGAAATAATTAATTATTTATTTTAGATTAATTAGTTGGATAAATTCAAGTTAGAAGTCTTTCTGAAGTGATGCAAAAGTTATCCCTTAAATTAAGGAGATAAGATTGATTTATATTTGAGTTGTAATTAGTTAACTTAGTTTACTAAGTTAATTCCAGTTAAATTAGTTCCAAAATGTTTGAGGAACTAATAAAGAGTTAATAGTCAGTTGATGCATGCATGCAATCAACTAGTGTACTCGAGTTAACTGAAGATTCCCTCATCAGGATCTCATGCATGTTTATTCTGAGAAAGACCCAATTGAGATTAATGTCAAGGGTAGTGTACTATCAGTTGCATGTGTTCTCTTATAAGGAAAACTCATGCATGTAGAAGGAATCATTCCTTGAGGATTGCGCATTTCTAACAATGTGTGAGAGTAGTGTTACACTTGGTTGAAGGTGAATCATCCCAGATGAACAATGCAAGGAAATAGGAGCTTGGAGGTTAGAGAGGAGGGATGGAGAGAAGCGTAGATTGCATGTGAGCATTAGTGAGGATTGTACTGAGAGCTAGCTAGCTATGAGAGCTAAGGCTTTGTATAATTCCTATTTAGTTCCACCTTCTATGATAATACAGATAGTGGGGTTTTTAGCTAAGTCTTTCCCTAAAGTACTTTCATGTGTATTGTGCATTGATTCTTCTTCTTTTGGTTATTTGTGTTTAGCTATATCTTTAAGCTTCCACAAAATTGATAGTATAAGTAGGTTATAGTATTCTACTTTGATTTATATTGCATTATTGGGTTAACCTACAACAAATTTTCTACATGGTCTTAGAGAGATAGATCTATAGGGAAATTTCTATAACGAACTAGTTAGCCTTCCACTATGCATGGTTTTGCAAGAATGAAGAAAAAATCCTTAACTATATATCACTAATTAAAGTAGATAAGTTCCATTCTCATTCAAAATTGAGGAGAATTCAGTATCTATATAGCTTGAATATTGATTTCTTCCCCTCTCTACTTCTTTTATAATACAGTTTCAAATATCCTTGTTCTTGTGTCACCTATTAAGGCTTTCTAGTTTCTAAAACTTTATTCCTGAACATGAGGTGTCTTTCATTTAAACAACCTTGATAAACGAGGGAGGTTGACCTATAAGCAATAATGCACTCTATCATATAATTCACTTTTTCCCTTTACCTCAATGGTAATTCTCATCTAGTCCTATAGAACTATAGTTGTACCCTTCTAAGATTGTTTCCATTTGGATTGGTGAATGGTTAGCCTTCCATCCCATCTCAAATTATATCTATCTATATCTATATAT
>APFE030095712.1:18380-33663 GCA_000404065.3 Pinus taeda | reverse complement strand
CCATCTCCTCGGGAAAGCATGTATGCTACCATCTCCTAACAACCTAAACATGTCCTCAAAATGTGAAATTTCTTACTCTTTGATAGCAAGATATCTAGGTGTCAGTTGAATATCCTTTGTAATCAAATTATGGGTACTGATGAGGGCCATGGGATTTTCTTGTTCAACTCTAATAAGAAGAGGTTCAATTTTCTCTTTTGCCAATATCCTTTTCATCTTTGCAACCCTTGACTCCTCATGGTTCATCCATGATGCCAAAGCCATTAATTGTAAATCTCCTAGATTGGAATTAGGGTCCCATACATTCATGTATGTTAGGGCCATGTTGTGCAAATAAAACTCAACCATTTTGATCACAAACATCAAGGAACTTCCTGTAGTCCTGAAATGGCATGTTGCCTCTCTATGCTAGGGTTTTAATTTGGAACTGCAACCACTATTATTTGAGGTATAGAGCATAGGATTGAGATGGAATCCTACAATGGATTTCTTCCAAAGAGATATTTTCCATACATGACAATTGATTCTCTCTTTCCTACAACTATCCCCTCAACCATGGATTTTTTGTCTCTAGTTGATTTCTCATTATGGCCTCTCTATCCCTCAAGCCACTTAGCTCTCTGCCCATCTCGTTAATTTTCTCGTCCATGTGCCCAATGTCTTCCACTCCCTTTAATTTGGTGATCTACATCCATCGATGAGTTCTGGCCCTCTCCTTATCAAGCTTGAATAACAGTGGGATAACAGATGTTTGAGGTATGCCCCTGCTTCCTTCAATAAAACTATAATAGGAGTCCATGTTAGGTTGGGGGCTGGGTTTTTTTGTCTTTGGGTCCTCTTCTTTAGTTTCTTGCTACTCCCCTACCTCCCTTCCCAATTTCTTTGCCTCTTGTAGGTTCAGCAGAGTATCCTATAGGATTGTTTTTTCTTCCTGTAGATTTTCTTGTGTATCCTGTAGGATTGCCTTTCCCTTGGAGGAGGTTGATATAGTATTAGGCCTTCTTACATAGGTGATAGGAGACTTAGGGGAAGGAATTTTCTCTTTTTTTGTAGGGAAGTCTTCAATCATAATAGAAATTTTGGTTGATGTTTGGGGTTTCTCCTGTCTTATTCTTATGCTTTTTCTTGTCCTGAAATATAACGGGGTCTTCCTGTGTCTTTTTTATTTTTTCTTGATGGGGGTGCTAAGAGTAGTGAGGGTAGTTGCGGCCTCTCTATCAGTGGCTTGTGGAGACACCCTAGGTGACTGTTCCTTGTTTTCCACCCCCTATTTTCCATTACCTTCTTCCTCTATGTCCTTCCTATCTTCTTCTTCTTGTAGATTTTCATCATCTTTATCAGTTTCCTCCCTAACATCCTCCTCTATTTCTTCATCATCCCCCTTCTCTTTCTCCTCTTCTTCTTCATCTTCTTCATCTTCCTCATTTTATTCTGTTTAATATCCTTCCCTATCCATCTCATCCTCATATCCTTCTATTTATTCCTCTTCCTCCTTTACCTCTTCTTCCTTTGATTCAATATTTATCTCTTCCTCGTCACTGACAGTAAGACTAACATCATATGTGAGAGCTTTGATGTCATCCCCTACTGGTACGTCTCTGAAAAATGACCATGTTATAGGAATTTTAAGGTTTTGGAGAGAATATTCTATAAGGATCCTAATTAACCCACGATGAGCTAACTGTTGGGAATTTCCCTCCTTCACGTTGATGCTTGAGTCTATTAGTGATTGCATCATGCAGTTTGGTATGTTGAGCCTTTGGTGAGGGGGTGTTTCTTCTCCAAATCTCAATTCCTCAAGGATCCTAAAATGATAGCCATAGACCACACTATACCTACCCTCACATGAAATGTATTTTATCAGTTAGTAGCTTACCTCATTCCATGGATATGGCGAACTTTCCCTCCTTACTCCATTTTTGTCCTCAGTGGGTTCCTCACCTTCTAAAAAGATTTTCCTTTTGGCAACCTCATTATCTTCTTTGTCTTGTTTCCTCCATGGTATTCCTAGGGGTAGTGTGGTGACTTTGTTGATGAGCTATAGGGTGAGTTCTATAGAGAGGCTCCTTATCACAACAATTGCATGGATTTTGGTGAGTGGAATGAGGGAAAGAGAAAATTCTCGAGCCACCTCATCATCATACACTCTGAAGTTTTCGAAAAACCCCATCCAATTATGTCTTGTGAAGATTTCAAGCACTTGGGGGTGTTCTTGGATTCTTACAGTGTTGATGGGCTCCCTCCTATTGAACCCGCCTGTCATCTTGGTTGGTGAAGTTTGAGGAGATGAGAGGGTTGAGAAGATTTCAAATGAAGAACCAAAATAGAAATGATTGTGTATGTAATTCCCTTGCACAGTTGCTAAATTCACTCAAACCTAGAGGATTTTTGGTTCAATTACTTGTAAATAGGATGTAGTTACATATACTACCTCTTTATATTTTTTACAGTGGAAAAATCCCATGTTATCCCCTCTAAATTTCTTCTCAACCAATCCTGTAGACAGTCTTTGTGTATCCTATAGGAATTCCTGTGCAGTAAAATAATGGAGTTTTGCTTCTGGTGGGTTGTCTGGGTATGAGAGAAACCTGAGATAGTGAGTTTTGAGGAAGTGAAATGCATGAATGCATGGGAATGATGTTTATTTCCTATTATTGTGATTCTTGGTGAGGTGGTGTGCTGGAATCAAAGCTACGTTTCCATTTTTGGACCATTGGTGCCCACTACCACCTGATCATTCCCCACTCCTCATAATCAGCTCCCACCTTATGCATCCATAGTTTTAACCATTTTTTGTCCTACTCCTTCTCTATCTTTGAGTTGACTGTAGCCACGTCCGAGAGGACACCCTATTGTGTACATGATGACTAAATGAAGGTGGCCAAGTTAACTGGCCACCTTTTTGCTTATAAACCAACTATCTTGTAACCCTTATATTTTTTTAATACATGATGCATATGAGAGGGTGAGTGGGATACTTACGTGTGGTTCAAATGCTATGCTGCAGTTGTTGAGGACCAAAGGTGTTGTTGTGTGTATTTGCCGCCTGCTATTCTTCTTCCTCCTCTTGCTGTTTGCTAAAGACTTCTTTGTTTATGCAGGTACTTGTGGTTGAAGATGGTGATGTTGTTGCTTTGGAGCTCTTGGATCATCATGCTAGGGTCTTGCTACTGGTGTGATTGGTATTCTGTGGGATAGGCTAGTACAGGATTTCCTACAGGTTGTCCTGTAGCTGCTTCTCCCTCAGAACTCTTGATCATTATTTTTGCTGGGGTTGTGAGGATGGTGACATGGATGGAGAAAAATAATTGGAGTGTAGAGAATAAGCAATATTCAAGTGATGCTCTTTATTCCTCCATGTTTCCCTTTTTTTGAAGACTGGAAACAAATACCCTTGAAACTGATTTTTTTTCTTTTTAATGGTGACTGTAGGGGTGAGGACGGTGGAGAAGGTATGATGATTGAATGGTGAAGGGGTGAAATTCGTTTTCCTAACAAGTCATTCATTTTCCTTAGGGATGCCTCCTGTTGGATTTTTGGGTCACTATAATTCCTATAGGATCATCTTGTAGGCTTTGAGGGGATCTTGTAGGAATACAGGGAATCCTGTAGAAAACACAGTCTCTTTGTAAATTGAAGCAATGGAGTGGAAAAAATGATAGAAATGATGGAGGAATGACTGATAATGAGTGGAAAAATAAATATGTGGGTGACAGGGGTCTCTTTGTGATCCTCCTTTGCTCCTTGACTATCCTTCTTGCTAACCTGTAAATGGAAATTTCATGATTTAATTTTTTTGTTTTTTGTTTTTTGAAAAACAACTAGCCTTCCTCTAAGAGGTTTTCACACTCGCTGTTTGCCCTCGGAGCCTCAAGAGGTTTTCACCCAGGGATCTTTCTTACTCTCTTTTTTCTTCTCTATTATTTTGTTTTGACACCACTGAGCTGCCTCAAGAGGTTTTGAACCTAGTGATGGGACTCAGGCGCCTCATGGAGGTTTTCACCTGAGTCCTTATTTTTTTTTCTTTTTCTTAGTGATTTGATGAGGGAGGAGCTAGAACTTTCTCCACTATCATCATTATTTTATTGATATCATCATTGAACTCTTTTTTTGATAAAATTCTCTTGTAAATTTTAAATCAGTGTCCATTAACAAGCAAAGGAATGACCTCTTCATCTATGGTTCTGATTTGCACTGAACCATTAGCATGGAATCTTTCCACAACATAAGGTCCAAGCCATCTTGTCCTTAACATGCCCTTGAAGTCTTTATACCTCAAATCATATAGCAGTGTCCAATCACCTTCCTGAAATTGCTTCTCCTTGATGTTTTTATCATACAAAATCTTCTTCTGAAGTTGAACTACCTCTATATGTAGGAGGGTCTACATTTTAAATTCATCCAAGCCATTCAACTGGAACAATATCTCTTTCTATCCACTGCTGAGATCTAGATCTAGTTGGGCCACCATCCTTAATGTGTTATACTCAAGTTCAATGGACAACAAGGACTTTTCCCCATAGACCAGCTCATAGGGTGTGAATCTAGTGGTGGTCTTCCATGTGGTATTATAGGCTTAGGTGGCCTCCACTAGTCTATCTGCACAATCCTTCCTACTGCTGCTTACCAATTTGGTTAAGCTGCCCTCCAGTGCTCTGTTGGTCACCTCGACTTACCCATTAGCTTGTGGATGATAGGGAGTGGAGGTTATATGCTTGATCTTGTGATGGCTGAGTTGGTCTTCAATCATGTTGGAGGTAAACTGGCTGCCTTGGTTTGTGGCCAGTTCTCTAGGGTACCCAAATTTGTAGATACATTCTCCCTTAGGAACTCAGCCACCTTCTTCCCTCTTGCTACCTTAATTTCCTTGGTTTTATACCACTTAATCAAATAACCAGTGCACACAATAATATATTGTTTTCTCTTGGAAGGAGGGTCAATAGGCCCAATGAAGTCAATGCCCCACTTGTCAAATGGCTCAAAAGTCACTTGAGGCTGTAGAGGCATTTCATCTCTTGGAGTAGGCCTTCCCATCCTTTGGCACCGATCACACTAACTAGTGTATTTTTTCACAGCCTGATGAAGAGTGGGATAATAATAGCTTGCTTGTAAAACTTTGAATGATGTCCTCTTTGCTACAAAGTGACGTCCACAAGGCCCATTATGATAGGTCAGAAGGATGTCAAAGACTTCCTCCTCCCTAACACACCTTCTAAAGATTTGATCTACATAAAGTTTGAATATATTGCCCCCAATCCAAGTGAAAGGGGCACTTTTCCTTACTATCTTTCTCTTTACATTGGAGGAAAAGTTTGGTGGGAACTGTGTTGACACCAAATAGTTTGTTATATCAACAAACCATGGAGAGAGAACTGACATAGCGAATAAGTGCTCGTCCGATAACCGGTCATCAACCATTCCTTCTTCACCCATAGGCAAATTTACTCTAGATAGAAAGTTTGCAACAACATTTTCCTTACCAGGCTTATCAACAATGGTTAGATTAAATTGTTGTAATAAAAGTAAACATCTTATAATTCGAGCATTCACACCTATCTTGTTCATTAAATATTTGATTGCAGCATGGTCAATATGCAAAAATGTTTGGTAGACTGTAATATAGTGCTTGAATTTGGTCAATGAATGCACAACAGCCAGGAGTTCCTTCTCGGTCACTATGTAATTTAGTTTAGCCTTTCACAAATTCTTATTGATAAAATAAATAACATAAGGGATTTTTTCATCTATGTGACCTAGGGCTACTCTTATCACTTTGTGTGAGGCTTCAGGAAGTATATGAAAGGGTAGGGGCCAATTTGGGCCTCGTAGAATCGATGCAGTGGTTAACTTGTCCTTTAGGATGTCTAGGGCCTCTTAATAAGTTTTTGACCATATAGACTCAGAGTCCTTGGCCAACAAACCAAATAAAGGAGAGGCCAACTTAATGAAGTGATTTATGAACCTTCCGTAGTATCCAAATAACCCTAGGAAACTTCTGACATCTCTCTGCTTTTGACGAGGTGAGACCCTTTGGATGATAGCTATTTTGTTTCGGTCCGCCTATAGTCTTTCATGCGATATTGAATGACCTAGCATAGTCCTTGCAATAATCAAGAATTCACATTTTTCGGGGATGAGAGATAGCTTCATTTTAATGCATTTGTGCAGTACTTTGCCTAGGTTAGACAAAGATTCTTAAAAATCATAGCCATAAGGTGTAAAATCATCCATATAAATCTCCACCGCATCATGGACTAATTTGGCGAAAATACTCAAGACTGCTCTTTAGAAATTTGTAGGAGAATTGCATAGGCCAAAAGGAAGGACCCTATAAGCAAAAGTACCCAAGGAAAAGTGAATGTGGTTTTATCCTGGTCTTCTGGGCAGATCTAGATTTGGTTGTACCCACTAAATCAATCTAGGAAGGAGAAAAACCTTTTCCCTACCAAGCCATCTAGCACTTGGTCAATGAAGGGTAGAGGGAAATGTTCCTTCTTTGTGCCTTTGTTGAACTCCTCGTAATCCACACAAATTATCCACTTACCATTGTTCTTTGGAACTAACACCAAAGGAGAGACCCACTCACTATCGGAGATAGGGTAAATGAATCCTGCATCTAGAAGTTTTTGCAGTTCTTCTTTGATTATATCTTTAAGAGCTAGATTTATCCTCCTTTTGGGTTGTTGGACTGGCTTACAACCTTCTTTGATGTATATGTGGTGAGTACACACTGAGGGTGTACTCCCTTAATTTCTTTGTAACTCCAAGTGAATGCTTCTAGTTTTTCCTTTAGCATGTTACATAACTTCTCTTCTTGGAGAGAAGAAAGAGATGGATTGATTTTCAATGTTCTCTCTAGGCTAAGTTCTATGGTTTTGACATGGAGTGGGTTGGACTCGGCCAAGCATAAGTCAATTGGATGATTATTCTGGGTTTCCTTTACTGCTTCTTCTAAGGGCAATGAACTAGGGGTTGGACTTTGGAGTAGGTGTTCAATCAAGTCATCCTCATCCTACTGTCCTCCTCCCATGGTTGCTTCTAAAGTATAAAGTTGGGCAGAATAAACTTCATCTTCTTTCCCCTCCTCCAACAATAAAGGTAATTAATTCTCTAGAGAAGGTTGAGAAGGAGGGTATAAGACTAACTGCTTGGACATATGCCCACTCTTGATGGTCATATTCCCAGCTTTACAACTAATGTAAGCATTGGTAGTGGCCAACCATGGCCTCCCAAGGATTAGAGGGTAACCAATAAGCTTAGCATTAGGTTGGAGAACTAGGAAATCTGTAGGGTACTCCCAAGAGTCAATGGAGACCATCAAATCCTCCATAATCCCCTCAGGGGTTACTGTGGAATGGTTTGCAAGTTGCATAACTATTGTGGGCTTCCTCAATGAACCTTGGAGGTTGAGCTTGAGCATTGTGCCCTTAGTCATGACATTAATGGCAGCCCCAAGATAGATCAGAGTATGTGGGACGATGGTGCCATTGATGTGTGCATATACTACAAGGATTCGAAGGTCCAAATATTTTTTATAGATTACCTGCCCCAACATTAAGTCGGATAGCTGCCCAATAACATTAATGGTAGGGACATCCATTCTTCGCCTCCCTGGATGCTTGAATCACTTCTCCTTAATAACTTTATTGTAAATAGGAACATTTTTTATTGCCTGCAGAAGTGGAATCTTTACACATAGATTTTTCAATTCTCCCAAAAGTTTAGTCTCTTCTATGGTAGGTTGGAGTGGTTGGGTTAATCTCTCAAGAAAGGTTGGATTTACTTTAAGATTGATTTCCTCTCTCTCTTCCTCAACCTCCCTAAGTGGAGGTGGAGGTTGGTTATCTAGGAGAACTCTCATAGATCTCAGGTTAATCTCCTCGATTCCCATAACATAAGTTGGATATGATATCTCTCCACTGTATACCTGCTAAGCTTGTCTATTGTTCAGGTTCCGATTTGGCTAGGCAGGCATCTGGGGTTCCCTGGGTGGAGTAGAGTGTAGGAGCTATGGTTAGGTATGCAGTGGAGGCAATAGACCTAGAGCATTGTTGTATTGGGGCCTCCACCCCTAGGGCAGTGCATTCCACTGAGGTTGTGCCAGAGCATAAAGTTGAAATGACTAGCTAGCTGGTTGGGAGTGATACTGAGATGTAAAGGACCAAGGAGGGGGTGTAGACCATGAAGGATGAGTAGATGGTCCCCAAGAAGGTATGGCTGTGGTTTTTTTGGGGTTGTAATATGCATGGGATGACCCTTGCATGCCCTGCTGGTATGGTCTAGGCTCATGAGGTCTCCTTTGGTTAATGTACTAGAGCTTCTTAGTGACCCCTTGAGCTCCTTGATATATAACTTTGAGTCGAGGAAAAGAAGGGCACTTGTATGTGGAGTGGTTTTCTTCACAAACTTAGAAAATTTCAATAGAGTTCAATGGACATTCATTCCTGGGATGCCTCTTAGTGCATCTAGGAAAAAAATGGCCAAGGTTCTCTATGCATCCTCTTGCTTCCTCTTAATGTGAATGGTGTCCATTTACAAGGCAAGAGTTTGCAACATCTCACCTCTGAACTCTTCCAACATGTTTCCAATTTCACCCTTGATGGATGAGTTGGAAGATGATGGACTGACCATAGATTGACTACCCCTACCCTTTTTCCAGCTGCCCTAGAATGGTTTGTAAAGACAATCTTGATATCTTGGGTAATTGGTAGATATCCCCTCCTCTTAACAAATGTAGGGTATCTAGAAGATCTTCCCTTACTCACCTAAGTAGGACCATCTATACTGACTCAGGGTCAAGTGTGCACCTGGCCCTTTTGTAACTAAGCTACAATCTTTCTTTGTAATCCTCTAGGGATTCATCATGATTGCCTATGGTCATCTTGAAAATTTCTTTTTTAGTATCCTTTGACCAACAATAGTCCCAATATTTGTGTTAAAGGCCTGTTGCATCTGAGCCCAAGTTGTGATGCTATCTCTAGGTAAACCCATGAATCAATGCAATGTTGCATCCTTGAGGATAGATGGAAATAGTTTTAACTCTCTCTCATCATCTATATAGTCATAGGTTTGAAATATAACAACAAACTCAAATAGGAAAGTGTCAGTGTCCTCTGTGGTCAGGCCATGGAAATAAGGTAGGGCAGTGTTATAGACATATTTGGGCACTCCAACCCCAATCACATATGTTGATAAACCAAGGGCCCTCAAACCCCTAAAAGTGTTGTTTCAAACCCTAAAGGTTCAAGGTCAACTGATTACATAATTTCCCAGAAGTTCTCCCTAGAAAACTACTCAGAACTAGTCAAAACTGGACCATACAGACTACTCCATGCTGAGGGTGTGATGCATCTCACCTGTTACACACAAGGGGCGCAATGCATACTAAAAATCCCTTCTGTAGGGTGCAATAAGCGAGAGAAGACAAATGGAAGAGGCAGTTTTCTAGCTGGAAACTCAGAGAATCTTCTAGAAACTACTCATATGACAATTGGCTCTCTGAATTCGCCCAAGGATGAGTAAAAGATCATGAAATCTCCAAGTGGAACTTAGAACTATCAGTGAAATGACACTAATCAGATTTGTACTTAGTTTTCTTTTTGGCATTCTCACATTAAGGAAATGGAAAAACAAATACATGCATGTGCATTTGCATTTATACTGCATGGGGAAATTGATTTAGGAAAAGTGCATTTAGTGTGTGTTCTCTGCTCTATGTTGAAAGAATCATACTTTTCTTTCCTTAGTAGCTAGGATTTTCATTGCTAAAAGAAAATAAATGATTGTTTATCATTTTAAATTTCATATTTAGGAATTGTACATCTACATCACGCGGTGAACCTTCAAAGGAAAACTTCTTAAGAAATATCAACTATAAAATAAACCTCAATGAACGCTTTGGAATCTAATTCACAAAATCTAGAAGTCTAGGCTAGAGACGTATTCTGGCATTGTAGAGCCTGGTAACTATCATTGTCATCATAGTTTGGGTGATTCCTCCTCTTTAATATGACAAGTGCCAGTACGAACTTGTGCTCCCACGTACCGTCGAGTATATATTGGGATACCACAATAGGCTAATATCCTTTATCCTTAGGAAGTTGTGTCTTCTTCCCTATTGATCGCAACACACTGAACACAACATTCGGGAAGATTGACTGTCATATGTAAAGTCCTCAATAATTTCTCTATAATTTACCACCGAGGTGTATATTGTAGTTTTTCGATTGGTTTGGTAATCCCTCTATCTAGATTTCTAGACTATTCACTTTCATTCCTTTTCAGCTCCTTGAAAGAAAATGTCCATCTGAGCACTTGTTACTTCAGGCTCATTAAAAATTGAAGGTGGCTAGAGTCATCTTTAGCTTTTTCTCGACTCTTAAAAATTGAAAAAATAAGTTGTGTCAAAGCGTCATAAAATTTATTTAATTTGGAATAACATCACTATTCCCTCATTGGTCTTAGGTTGAGAAAATGGAGTCCACCAATCAAGGATTTCCCCTTGGGGGGAATCCTAGTCCTTTTTCTTCTTGGGGAGATATTGGTGCTCCACACATGGCTAGATTGTCCCTTCTAGGACTCACAATTGGCCTGCCAGTATGGCTATTCTCGACCTCTGTCATTCAAAACACCATAATTCATCTGTATCAAATCAGCAACAAGATGATATTGGAGGATTACCCCCACCTTCCAATTCATTTGTTTCTCCCTCTCCTTCTTCCTCTTCACTTGGTGAAACTAGTAACACTAAAAACCAAGTAACTCAGAAGAAGAAGAAAGAGAAGGAGAAGAAGAAGAAGAAGTCAGCCGCGCAAGGGGGGCAACCATTCATCGTCCAGTGAAAATTCACACACTGCACCTTCCAAACCAAAATCTCCATGTGTCATTTGCAAAGGAAACCACTATCATTGACATTGTCCTTACATCCTGCGGATCTTGAGAGACTGGTCTCCCCGCTTTCACAATCTGGTGTCTTCAACCTCTGTCGATCATGTTGAGAGTACACCATCAACTAGTGAAAATGAAGTCAATGGACAAAAAGGAAGATATAGATTTCCTTGTAGGCTATGTGAAGGTGATCATGCCCTCCACTGCCGTCCTCTCCTAGATGAAGCTAAAAGAGTCTTGGATAACCGTCCTGCTTCACCGTAGCGACTTCCACCTGGATACAAGAAACTCTTGCCAAGTCCATTTCTAGTTGAAAAACTAACTGACATACCTCTATTGTCAGTCGAAACACCTATCTTTGATGATAAACCCTCTAAGTCCACACTGGACCAAAGTCAATAGATCGAGATGGTAGTTGACCCAGTCTTGTCTTTAGAAGGTCCACCTTCGGATGATACAGTCTCCAAAGAGAATTAGAATGACACCATTAAAATTATTTTTGTTAACACAGAGTCTGATGAACGTGGGGGAAATCTACCTGTTCCTCTATCACAGGAAGGAAGTTCCCCATTTTGAGAGATTCATCCAGCCATTTATTCGGTCCCTCCTCCAAGCAATCTAGTCGTTTCCTTTGATTGGAATCTACTAGCGGGACCCCGCCTACCATATAATGTACCATTCTGAATCATAGTGCAAGCTTACAAAATGATCATGGTTGGCACTATCATAGAAGAAGGGGCTTCTGTGAGTATCCTTTCCTTAACTTCTTGGAAAGTGCTTGGTTCACCATCGCTTCTACCTGAGATTCAAAATTTGTCGGGCTTTAATAAAGGAACCAGTCGACTGTTAGGGATCCTTCCAAATTTGCCTACAACTTTGAGAAGGAAAAATGTTCATTTGAACTTGATGGTAATCAAGGGGCTGCTAAATTACAATATAGTCCTTGGGGGTGACTACATTTACAATGTGGAAGCTATTGTTTCCTCACTCATTCTGTGATGTGTTTCCCGTATGAAGGCAGAATGGTACAACTTGTTGACCAACTTTTATTCCCCAGTTAAAACACAGCTACTAGTCAAATGCCTCCCTAAATGGTCTCTTTTTACAAGGAATGTCTCATCAATCTTCAATCCGTCCACCTAATGACCACGAGTGATTCGGTGAGTGTGACAAAACCTAGGGGGCATGCACCCTGGTATGTTTTGGCAGATAAATCCTAGATAAAAAGATATATTTCCTCATAGGATATATGATTAGTTTGACACACCCGTCCATGTAGGATATGGGATTAGTTCGAAATAAGATCTCCTTGAAGGTTATGTGATTGGAGGCTCACACCATTCACCTTTGTCTATTTCGATGGACAAAGTTAAGGAAGTGTTTTGTCTACGACGGGGATGAAACAGTATTGCTTTAATGCAAGGACTTCCATATGGTAACCTGGAAATTCTACTTTTCTTCATACCTAGGGGCATGCAAACCTTTTTTACGGAAGTGAAAAGCGACCACCGTAACTCCAACCTCGTAGTATTTTTCTAACTTCAGCTGCTTAGGTTAGGTGATTGGTCTGATCCACCATTCACCTTTTTTGACGGCACTGGTAAAGAAAAGGAAATGTTTTGTACAAAACTATCCTACCTAACCTCAGTATTTCATTAACCCCTACTATAGTTAGTTCTGTATTTGGTCGTTTCTAGCCCGCATACAAAAAGGACTAAGAAAAGTTTCGCGAGGGGCAAGCTCATTAAAAAATGAACCTACTCATAAGAGACATCCTTAAAAATGACTGGTACAAGCAATGTTTCTGCAAAGTTCAAGCTTGTTAAAAAATAAACCTAGCACTGGGCATAGTTTCTAAAGATTCAAGCTCAATAAAAAATTAATCCACCCTTGGTAAATAACATTTGTGGTCACATTACTATCAGCCTTTTGAGCCTTGGTCATGTTCTTACCATCACCTCCACTCTTTTAGCTAATCATACGCCTCCACTTGATTGTTTACCCTTTTGAGGAATAATTGCACCGAGTGATTATGTTAGCCACCTTCTTTACACTATCATGCTTGAAAAGTTCCAAACTTACCTGGAACCAATTGCTACCCGAAAACATCACTTGTTCCTAAAAATGAGTCTCTTTTAAGCTCTTTTTAGACTCGTAAAATATGAGAAGATTGCCAAGCTACTGGCCTTTCCAACTCGTTGAAGTAAAGAGAAGTGCCATCCCTCCTCTATATTTTAATATTTTTGGACTTGAGGGATCATTACACAAAAATATCGAGTTCTTGTCTTGTTCGGCTCACTAAAACTATCAAAAATTCATCCCTTTCATATTATTTTATACTTTTTCGAACTTAAGGGATTATACCACGAAAAGGAATATTGGAGTTTCCTTTCCATATCTTTTCAAACTCTCTAAACATGAAAAGGACCAAGTTATCTTTGTCATTAAACTCATTAAAACAATAGTGACAAACTTGTCCATATGTGTAAGAGCAAGTTTCACTGTCGACAGGCTCGCTAAAACATAGTGACAGGTTTGCCCGAAGGGAAAATTATAGAACAAGCATATGTTATCCTCCTCAAGCTTGAAAAAATAAAGAGGTAGTAGTCAGCAATGATTGGGGAAAAAGGGAAGAAAACTTGAAGAACTTCATTGGTAGCAGATCGCTCTTGAACATGACACTTTCACCCCATCGCCATGATTGAGTCAGGTTGGGTTATTCCGTTCACCGGTCATATCACCATTGGTCCTCCATACCATCCATTTTTGGTGTTAATGCTACCAATCCATTTAAGTGTCACTGATATGTTCAAGAGAAGTCGCTCAGAGAATTCAGCAACCCAGCTAATGCCTCATCCACTGCAATACCTTTATGCTCTATTCTTTCATGACTGCCACCCTGAACCTTGTATCATCAGATTGTTTTCACCTCCACAAAATCATTTGCTTCGTTCCGTGTCGTAGATGTGGGATTCATTAAGGCCCTCCTATGATGGGTCACTTCTTCTTGACATCAACTCATTATCCAAGAAGTTGACTTGGGAACAACCCTTTCAGTACTTTGAAGCTTGCATGCCTCAATGGCAAGTTTCTCACTTTTGCCGATAGGTTTACATTAATGGCCTTCAACCGAAAGACTTTGTGTGGTGTTCGACATTGACACATGTATTCACACCACGTGAATTGTACTATAGTATATTGAGGGTCATTATCATTACGGTGATTCCTCTCATGCATATTAACAGCCTACAGCATTGGCTAGTAATCAGGTGATGTCTTTCCATGTTTGACATTAGAACATCTTTTCACATGGATCAACTTGTACATTGAGCAAAGATTAAACGAGTTTGAAGACCCCGTATCTAGTTTCATCCATTTGGGCTGCAATATATTTAGGAAAATAAAGACATCAAATGTACTCCATAGCTGCACAGATAATCATCCAAGCTAAGGGATGATGGCTCTACCAGAATCATCAGTTTGCCACACAGACAGTTGTCTGTCCTATGTACATGAAAATGAATTTATAAAGCTGAGCATGGGAATGCCCGCCTCAAATAGGTCATGAAAATTTTATGAAGATAATGTATTGTATTGTATCTTATTGCAAGTCACCTTCTATTTCAAGAAACCTCAGATCCTCATGATAAAGCATTTCACCTGACATGAGACGATTTACGACCTCACGCTTTAGGGGGCAACTGTTACAGACATATTTGGGCACTGCAACCCAAATCACATATGTCAATAAACCAAGGGCTCTCAAAGCCCTAAAAGTATTGTTTCAAACCCTAAAGTATCAAGGTCAACTCATTACATCATTTCCCATAATTTCTCCTTGAAAAACTACTCAGAACCGATCAAACTAGACCATATAGACTACTCCATGCTGAGGGTGCAATGCATCTCACCTGTTACATAGAAGGGGTGTGATGCATACTAAAAATACCTTCTGTAGGGTGTGATAAATGAGAGCAGACAAATGGTAGAGGCAGTTTGCTAGGTGGTTTTATCACTCAGTTTGTCCCTAAGCTCCTGAAGGGATACGGCCGAGGTAACCACAAACCAATCTTTCGATTACAAGTTCTAGCCCACCTGAAATAAGAGAGGGCTCTCTCCTTCGGATATAGCTTTTTTGATGATGATTTTAGGCTAGTTATTTGGTTCAATGGGTTTTGTTTATGTTTGGATGGTGTTTGGATGGAAGGAAGATGCTTTTAGGCAGAGAGGCATGCATAGAGTGATAAGTTTCAAACCATTGGGCATGGAGTCAAGGAGTAGGACTGCAGGTATGCTTTCTCGATCACAAGAGGAACATGGAGCAAGGTAGCTGCACATGAAACAACCTTCAAGCTAAAGAGATGGAGTGAAATGTAAGGAATGAGAGCCAATCAAG